>MU574226.1:7767976-7780373 GCA_024362625.1 Silurus asotus | reverse complement strand
CTCTCTCTCTCTCTCTCTCTCTCTCTCTCTCTCTCTCTCTCTCCCTCAAACAATAATTGACTTATAATAATTATATTCCATTAAAGATATGAACTACATAACAATGTATCATTACAACCTTCTGGATCCTAGCATGAAACAATCATGAAAATACCACAACTTAACTAGGATAACCTAGCATGAAGTATCATGAACTAGCATGAAAATAACGTTAGACTAGCATTAGACTAGCCTGAACTAGCACAAATTAGCATGAAACTAACATGGTCTGTCAAAAACTAATGTATCATGAACTAGCATGAAAAAAAAACAAACATAAAGTAGCATAAACCTGTCATGATGTGCATCCATGAAACTAGCATGAATCTTCAAAACCCTTCATCACATGTTCCTCTGAATTCTCATTCAATTTATAAAAATCTCATGTAGTGTTTATAAAACCCAGATGTTTGTACACACGTCCCTTATGTGTTCTCTTAAGAACACACACACACACACACACACACACACACACACAATTCCAGGATTAGCATGCTGTTCCTTTGCTAGCTTTGTAAGATAAATAAAACGATAAAATAATCGTTGATATCAGGAGTGGACAAATCAGTGAACCCAGAAACTCAACACACCTGTACACATCTGTACACACATATACACACCGGTTTGCACCTGTACACACCTGCACACATCTACACATTCATATGTACACATCTGTACACATCTGCACATATATCTGTACACATCTGTACACACCTGCACACATCTGCACATGTATCTGTACACATTTGTACACACCTGCACATATATCTGTTTACATCTATGCAAACCTGCCCATACATCTATACACATTTACCAGTACACATCTGTACACACCTAAATATATATCTGTACACATCTGTACACAAATCTGTAGATACATGTACACATCTGTACACACCTACACACATCTGTACACACCTGCACACATCTGCACATATATCTGTACACAGCTGTATACACCTGAACACATCTGGGAATAAACATTTCCGTACATAAAGCTTTACCGTTTCTCTCTCTCTCTTTCTCTCTCTCTCTCTCTCTCTCTCTCTCTTTCTCTCTCTTTTGCCCTCTCTCTCCGCCCTAATTAATATTCTTTAACACCTTGCAACCAATCATAACGCAGATATTCATCAGCCACTGCAGGCTTCCTTCAGACCTAATTAAATAACAATAGCAAAGTCGCTAAAACAATAAAGTCTTGACCTCCGTCTGATCTGTTCTTCTCCCTTTCAGCACTCACGCTGTTAATAAGCGTATGATTTGTCCACTCCTGAATAAAAAAAACATCCTGAGAAATATTTTTCCTCCAAAAATATGTAACGTGGTCCAACAGGAACCCTCCGCTGAAAGTTTGTTCCGGAGTTCCTTGATTCTGCTCCCAGTCATCTGGCTTTACATGAAAAGTAAATGATGATGATGATGATGATGATGATGATTTAATCCTATGTAGAGGACTATCACTGTATTGTGTAATGGTATTTGATCTCTTCCTTCACAGCATCAGCACCCGATCGCTCGTAAACGTCCAACGCCTGGTGCAGCAGCTGCGGGATCTCGTCCTCCGTATCCGCCTCCTTCTTTATTGGTGGGGTCACTCGGTGGGTCTGAAGCATCCCAACACATCCCCCAGAGAGGAGAGCATTGTGGGCCGCGGAGCTGAAGATCTCCCCCGCGTCCTGACCTGACGCCTTGAGCTGCCAAGTCAGCTGATCTGAAATAACAACAAGGATGAATGAACAAATGTACAGACCAGTGGTGTTCACAAAGGGCCAGTGTGGGTGCAGGTGTTTATTCCAGCAGGTCAACACCATTCTACCTGTTTACATCGAATGACTTTTATTTTCGATGACTATCAGGTGTTCCCTTTATTGGTTGGCCCTTTGTGGAAAAGATTGGACACCACTGTAGTAGACGGAGTTTGACCTCCTTAACCTCGTTATGAAGCGATCAGATGTTCAGGTCGTCTACTCCTAAAATAACCCGTTTAAGCAGCAGCAGCTTGTCAAAGCTGTTCAATATTAACGCTTCCCACCGTTCTCTTCACCGGTCAAGATAATCTCCCTGCCGGGGATGGAGAGACCAGCACCCATAATGCACTCTGGTTTCCACGGCGATGCAAAAGGCACGGAATTGAGGGCAGGATGTTTTGGGACCTTGAGCACAGCAACACTGCCAGAGATAAAAATCCACTGAAAGAACGGGATCAGCCTGAGATCAAACAAACCTGGTGTTTTCGACTAAAACGCAAACGAGAGAACAACGTGACATCGAGTGCAGGAAGTGAAGATGAGGAGCTTGAGTTATGGAGCACCATTCACCAAAATGCTTCATTTTCATATAAATACACATCTACAGTTCTGCTCCTATTATAGATCATATTCATTTATATAAGAGAAAGAGATCCACATCTGTGCAGCATCTGCACTAATAATGAAGCTGTTGGAGTTGAACTTTTTCTTCCCCATTCAACACTCTTCTGGGGAGATGTTCTACTAGATTTGGAAAATTCAGCTACAAGGATGTTAGTAAAGTCAGGTACTGATGTTGGTGAGAAGGTGAGAAGACCTGGGGTGCAGTCAGCGTTCACATTAAATGCATTTGTATTTTAGAAGATCTTCATGGAGCTGGCTTTGTACACAGGGGCATCGTCATGCTGGAACAGGTTTTGGTCCCCTATTCCAAGTGAAGGCAATATTTCATGCTCCTGCATCCAAAGACGTCTGATACAATTGTGTCTATAACAGTTTGAGGAAGAACCACATCAGGGTGAATAAAATGCCCATAAAGTATAACTAAATGTAAAACTCCTCCATGGAGATCAGTGAAGAAATGAGGAAATATCATGAATATCTGTCTCACTCTGGATAAAACTCTAACTGTAGGTTGTGTATCTGCTCTACTGTATCACACCTTGAACTTTCAGCAGATCACAAACACTGACCAGTGTGTAAATTAGAATAAATACTGGTAGAGATCTTTCCAGACTGTTCTGTCTTTGATGGTTTGAGGATCTCACCTTGCTGTCATGGGTGTAATGGTGATGAAGTGGTGGAACTCCATTTCTTTGCTCCTCCTCAGGTTGTTTGTGTGTCTCTCTCCTCTCAGGGCCGCTCGTCTCGTTCTCGTCCCAGCGAGCAAAGCCTTTGTTTTTAGAGTTTTTGCGATGTGGTCTGCACCTCATCTTAGGGAAGGTGTGTGATCCGGATCCAGGTTCACTCCAGGTGTTATCGGGCCACAGAGGGTCCGTCTGAGTGGCCTGACTGGTCGTGGCTCTCTGGAAGCGAACGGAGATCCTCTGAGCAGAACCCGTCATCAGGGTGATGGATTTGCGTTCTAAATCAGAACCTGAAGGTGACACGGTGGGAAACTCGAACACCTCGTCTTCATCTGGAGAAGAAATTCGTATGATTCAAGAGATGAGGCCAAGAGAAGGTGAGGTCATGAGAAGGGGTTAACTGGTGATAATGGTGTACCTTTCGAGGTGGGCAGCGTGGGGCTGCTGGGTAACGAGCTGTGAGCTCCGGGGGAAACGCTGCACAGCGAGGTGGAACGAGGAAGTCTCCGACACGCCAACACCAACAACTCACGACACTGTTTATGACAATTAACACCACAATCTGCAAAGGAACACATTTATTTATTAAACATCAGGCTGTGAGTGGTGTAGACCTTCATGTTCAGCAGCCAATCAGAAACTCTGAGCATTTTCTCAAAAAAACACATGATGCAGTCACAGGAAAATCTGTGATCTTTTCCAACACTGAGTGACTGTTTGAAGTGCAGATCCTGAAGATCAATATGTCCCTAAAAGTGTTTCATTTCTCCGCCCCACAGCACAGACATGGCAGATCCCATTGTTAGTTAGTTATAGCAGCTATAAACACTCCTTCTCTCACCAGACACACTGCATTCCCCCAAAGAACACAGAGCATGTAGTTGAGCAGAAGTAGAGACGTTCAGTAAAATGTGACTCCAGTAAAAATAAAAGTGTCTCTTTAAACTTTCACTTTTTCACAAACGTTTTTGCCCTCAAATGTACTTTAGTAGTGATTTATTATAACTCTAATGTTCCTGTGATCATTTTAATCACAAGATTCTTCACTTAATCACTTCAGTCACTCGAATGTGACTCTCAGCACACTGATCTATTAATAGAATGAGATTAAAGACTCAAACACTGATTGATTTCTATTACAATCATCATGAACACAAAAAAAATAAAACGTGTAAATGAGGTCACGTGTGTGGTGAGTTCAAGTCTGGAGTTTCTTCATCATTTATTCCTCTCTAAATGTTCTGCTTGATGTTGAACTGATGCTGAACTGTATGTTGGTGATCAGTAGATTCACCGGGCGTCGAGCAGAACACGTGTAAAACAGAGCGTGCGCTCGATCCTGATTGGTGACTCGCTGCGTGTTTCACCAGTTACGTGTTTATCCTCGTAAATAAAAAGACACGACTGATTTCACTACATGTAGTCGAGTAAAAAGTCAAATATTTGTCTTTGAAATGAAGTGAAGTAAAAACCTCCCCAAATGGAAAAACTTCAGTGAAGAACATATACGTGAAAAACTACTAAAGTACAGTAACGAATTACATTTACTTCCTTACAGTCACACACTGTTTAACATCCCTATAAAAATAAATTACACATCAGTGCAAGTGCATTATTATAAAACTACTCTTGGTTGCATTGCCATGGACACGAGTCGTAGTCTTGAAGGAGCACTTGAGCATGTCTGACTGCACCACATCAGATAATCAGATCATTTTCCTGCATGATTTTATCTCAACGACTTTGCTGTATAAATGTACATTGATTATGGCTGTAAAACAATCATTTTGACTTAAAAACTGTTTATCCAGGCAGCTTAACCAGAGCAGCCATGACAGTGCAAAACACCAACACATCATTTATAATACAGAATTAGCCATTTCTCAAAATCTGCATAATAGAAAATGTAAAAATTTATTTTTGGAGACAAAAAACTGTTTTGGAAACAAAAACCTATTTAAACCAGTGTCACTGAGCTTCTTTTAGATGCTTTTACTCATTTTATTTTAATTTCATTTCATTTTTTAATGCCGTTTTTAATAACTTTAAAAAAAGTTACAAAATCTGAAATTATGGGAAACGAAAAGGTCGTAAAAAGTAAAAATGATGAGAATAAATTAAAATATTTTGAGAATAAAGTTGTAGTATGATTAAAGCGATAATATTTTGAAAAAAATCACAAAATTGTGAGAAACGTTTTGCTGTTTGGATTCGGAGGATTTGTTTACATCATACTTTAGGTAAGAATTAAGCAATAAGAAGTTTTTTGTCTTGTGGTACGGAGTTATTATTAGTAAATGGACACTGCAGTGGTTCTGTAGGAAACTGAATTTATTCTGAAGGCCCAGTGGTCGATGGTCACATCTGCGTTCTTTTCTATGTAGAATCTGAATCACCAACGTTTTTGTCGAAACATTCCTACTTTATTCTTATATTGCTACGACTTTAATCTCGTGATCTTAGATTGTTTTTTTAACGTTGCACTAAATCACTGTCGTCATTTCTTTGCTTCTTTCCACCAAAAAAACTACTGTGATGTGCCAAGATAACGAACAAGACGTCCGAGAGCGTGAAATTTTGGTTTAATGTAATGAAGGATATTTTTACTTGCAGTGTGACTGAAATAAAATACAGGTTCCACAATAAATCTGAAAAAAAGTGAATTTATTGCTGTAATAAATGAGTGATGGAAGGAAACGGTGCGTACCTTTGCATTTGTAGCCCTGTTTAATAATCCCCCAGAGCTGAGAGAGAGAGAGTGAGAGAAAGAGAGAGAGAGAGAGAGAGAGAGAGTGAGCGAGAGAGAGAGAGTGAGAGAAAGAGAGAAAGAGAGAGAGAGAGAATATTGTACTGATTATAAATAATTCACTTTCAAATAAAAACTCATTTTAAACAAGCGGAACAGTTCAGACAGTCTGTTTTTATTCCAGAGTAAAACAGACTCTGCTCCAGAAGGTCATTCAGGTCTCCAGGGTGGAATAATTACGGTGTTTGTACTCTGACTTTGACTGTAATCAAATCATCTGGGCATCTGCTGGTTTTATCATCTGTACATGTTCAGAGTTTACACACAATTATTATTATTATTATTATTATTATTATTATTATTATTGTGTAAGAGTGAACTGTCCAATATCAATCCAGTCCGCTGAATAACACATAAATAAAGAACTATTTCCAAACTATAATTTCATTTAAATCTCTGATCGAATGTGATTAATTGGATGTGGTCTAATAAAACAGGGTGTGGTTGTGATTGGATGTAGTCTAATAAAACAGGGTGTGGTTGTGATTGGATGTAGTCTAATAAAACAGCGTGTGGTTGTGATTGGATGTAGCCTGATAAGACCCAGTGTGGAAGGGATTAGACTGAGTCTGATAAAACAAGGTGTATGTGATTAGATGGAGTCTGATAAAGCAGGGTGTGGAAGTGATTGGATAGTCTGATGTTGTGATGCTTACGAATCCAGCGCAGTGTTCACAGAAGGTTGGTTTCAGGTATGTAATTTCCTGGAAGTTGTGAATGAAACCTGGTCCCATTTTACACTGCAGAACAGGATTAGCACGCAGGAAATACGCCATCATCTCATCCTTACTGATCAACCCGTCCCTACACACACACACACACACACACACACACACACACACACACACACACACGCACAAATAAGAAACAAGTGTGTGTATGTATTGCATGTGTGTGTGTGTGTGTGTGTGTGTGTGTGTATATTGTATGTGTATGTGTGTATTGTATGTGTGTGTGTATATTGTATGTGTATGTGTGTATTGTATGTGTTAATGTGTGTGTATTGTATATTTATGTGTGTGTATTGTATGTTTATGTGTGTGTGTATTGTATGGGTATGTGTGTGTGTATTGTATGGGTATGTGTGTGTATTGTATGTTTATGTGTGTATTGTTTATGTATGTGTCTGTGTGTTGTATGTATATGTATGTGTGTATTGTAACTTTATGTGTGTGTGTGTGTGTGTGTATTGTATTGTGTGTGTGTATTGTATGTGTGTATTGTATTGGAATTGTATGTGTGTATATTGTATTGTATTGTATTGTATTGTATTGTGTATTGTGTGAGTAATGTGTGCATGTATGTGTGTAAGTGAATGTCTTTGGTTTGTGTCTGTATCTTTGTGTGGATTGTGTGGATTTTTTTAATATTGTGTGTGTATTATGGCTGTGTGTGTGTGTGTGTGTGTGTGTGTGTGTGTGTGTGTGTGTGAGAGACCTGTGTGTATTTTGTCTGTATGTGTATTGTGTCTGTGTGCATTTTCTTTGTGTATGAGCATAAATATGTGTGTGTCTTGTGTGTACTGTATGTGTGTATTGTGTGTGTATGCATTGTGTATGTGAGTACTGTGTATGTGTGTGTATGTGTGTGTACTGTGTGTATTGTATGTGAATGTGAGTACTGTGTATGTGTGTGTATGTGTGTGTACTGTGTGTATTGTATGTGAAAGTGAGTACTGTGTGTGTGTGTGTATGTGTGTGTGTGTAATGTGTGTATTGTATGTGTATGTGAGTACTGTGTATGTGTGTGTATGTGTGTGTACTGTGTGTATTGTTTGTGTATGTGAGTACTGTGTATGTGTGTGTATTGTGTGTGTATGTGTGTGTGTGTGTACTGTGTGTATTGTATGTGTATGTGAGTACTGTGTATGTGTGTGTATTGTGTGTGTGTACTGTGTGTATTGTATGTGTATGTGAGAACTGTGTATGTGTGTGTAGTGTGTGTGTGTGTACTGTGTGTATTGTATGTGTATGTGAATACTGTGTGTGTGTGTGTATTGTGTGTGTGTACTGTGTGTATTGTATGTGTATGTAAGTACTGTGTATGTGTGTGTATTGTGTGTGTGTGTGTGTGTGTGTACTGTGTGTATTGTATGTGTATGTGAATACTGTGTATGTGTGTGTATTGTGTGTGTGTGTACTGTGTGTATTGTATGTGTATGTGAGTACTGTGTGTGTGTGTACTGTGTGTATTGTATGTGTATGTGAATACTGTGTATGTGTGTGTATTGTGTGTGTGTGTACTGTGTGTATTGTATGTGTATGTGAATACTGTGTATGTGTGTGTATTGTGTGTGTGTGTGTATATACTGTGTGTATTGTATGTGTATGTGAGTACTGTGTATGTGTGTGTATTGTGTGTGTGTGTGTGTGTGTGTTTACGCATTGTGTGTGTATTGCATGGGAGTGTATTTTGTGTACTGTATGTGTATGCATTGTGTTTGTATGCATTGTGTGTGTATGCATTGTGTGTGTGTACTGAGTGTGTGTACACAATGTGTCTGTATTGTGTGGGTGTGTATTATGTGTATTTTTTATTGTGTGTGTGTGTGTGTGTGTGTGTGTGTGTGTGTGTAGGATGTATCTTTAGGACTCACTGATCTTTGTCTAACACACAAAAGGAATCCAGGAAGGGGAAATTAGCAGCGATGCTCTCGAAGTCCTCCTGGGAGATGTAGCCATCATGATCGTGATCGTAGTTACGGAATACAGACTGTAAACAATCAGAAATCGTACATCAATGCATTTTACATTTACATGTACATCTGATTTTAACATGTTTATAATGTGACACAACCGTGTTTGTGCTTGTGTATACACATGACTACACAATTTACCCCAGTGGTCCCCTACCACGGGGTCATGACCCAGTACCTGCCTGTGGAAGAGCTTTTCCTGGGTCACAGATACATTGTGGGGAAACGTCTATAGATACGACACTGTATTATTAATAATGAGTTTTGTACTTTAAGGGACACAATTCATATTTACACACAGCACAATTCCAGAAAGCATCATTTCCACACCTGTAACAGCTTCAGCTTCAGGTCCAGCTAATTATCACACACATGAGTCATGAGTATAAAACAGGTAAAGAAAAAGGGAAAAGGAGACTGTAACTGGAAATCAGGTTTGACCTGTGAGGACAGATCATGTCCTCCAAACCCCATGTGGAGATACATTAGCTAATGTGTGAGTTTCACTGAGAAGGACAGGTGTGGACATGATGGTTCATGAGAATATTGTCGTAACTACACAGATCTCTGGTGTACATACGCTTGAAGAGCTCTGATTTATATAAAAAGAGAAAAAGAAACGAGGCGTCTTACGTCCACTACTTTGCGGATGTGCTTGTTGACGACGGAGGGATCGGGTTTAGTCGTCACGCCTGAAGCCCAGTCCAGAGGAGCGTGAGTTTTATTCGGCGTTGTCGGAGAAGTCGGCTTTAAATAAAGAGCACAGATTCATGAGTGTCAAATTATAGACTGCAAAATCTCTCCGAGTGAAATTCTCTTCCACACAAACGTTCCAACCTGCAATATAAAGTCAACACCAAGTGTAGCTTGACTCCGAAACCACGACTGAAACTCAAATTTCAGACCAAAAATTTTTCTAATAATGAAACCATCCAAATTCCAGACTTTGTGAATCCAAGGCTACATTCCAGTCTGTTTACTGACTGCAGTTTGGTGAAAAATGTGTAATTATAGAACTAACTCACAGTTAAAATAGGCAATATATATTAATAGTTATAATAAACTAATATAATTATAACTATTATAAAAATATAAAATTATTTCAGAAGATTACTTTCGAATTTAAATGAAATCTGATCAGACAGAAATCTCAGACTTTTCAGTTTATCGATTTTCAGCCGCCACTTCTCCAAATTCCGTTGTTGAGATTCAGCAGCCTCATGGTGTATGAACAGAAATTCATCATTCATCAACTCCCAACTATCACTGAGGATCTTCACCACATCATCAGGTCGTTCCTCACATTCCAGACCTGAACCATTTAACCTCCATCCATCCAGTAGGAGATCCAGGAGCAATCTTACATAAAATGTGCCTCACACACATCTTGCACATATTATAATTTTTTATTTTCATGTATACAGTAGATTCTTACATGCAGGTTTATTTTCTGTTACTTTGCTAAACACATGTACTGCTCAGAGACTCGTAATATATTCAACCTGAACCGCAATAAGGTTCTCTCTCTCTCTCTCTCTCTCTCTCTCTCTCTCTCTCTCTATACACTATCTATATTTACTCTGTGTGTGCGAGTGTGTGTGTGTGTGCGTGCGTGTGAGTGTGTGTGAGTGTGTGTGTGTGATTGTGTGTGTGCATGTGTGTGGCTGTGTGTGCATGCGTGTGAGTGTGTGTGTGTGTGTGCATGTGCATGTGTGTGCGTGTGAGTGTGTGTGTGCGCGTGCGTGTGTGTGTGCATGTGCATGTGTGTGCGAGTGTGTGTGTGTGTATGTGCATGGGTGTGAGTGTGTGTGTGTGTGTGTGCTTGTGTGAGAGAGTGAGTGTGTGTGTGCATGTGTGTGTGTGCGTGCGTGCGTGTGTGTGTGTGTGTGTGTGTGATTGCGTGTGCGTGCGTGCGTGCGTGAGAGTGAGTGTGTGTGCGTACGCGTGAGAGTGAGGGTGTGTGTGCGTGCGTGTGTGTCTGTGTGTGTGTGCGTGAGTGTGTGTGCGTGCGGCTGTGAGTGAGAGTGTGTGTGTCTGTGTGTGTGTATGTGTGTGTGTGTGTGTGTGTGTGTATGTGTGTGCGTGCGTGCGTGCGTGTGTGTGCGCTCACCACAGATTTGGTGTTTCGTGGCTCTCGTAGCAAAGACAGATCATAAATCTCATCTTCAGTGTAATAGAGATCCAGTGAC
This sequence comes from Silurus asotus, assembly GCA_024362625.1. Taxonomy (NCBI): domain Eukaryota; kingdom Metazoa; phylum Chordata; class Actinopteri; order Siluriformes; family Siluridae; genus Silurus; species Silurus asotus. The sequence continues at coordinate 7,769,589 of MU574226.1, read as the reverse complement.
AGCTATAAAAAATAAATAATAAATAATCAAATCAAATAATAAATAATAAATTAAATATAAAGTCCGTCTTCAGGACTTTAATATCAGAATAAACATTTTTATTTTTAATATTTAAATATTGGGTCATTGTGTTGTTTTCTGATTTAATACACACTAAATGGTAGGTTTGTGGACACCTGAGCATCAGACTGTTAGCTGCTTCTTTTGGAACATTTTGCTGCTCGTCTGGGAAAATGTTCCTCCAGAGAGTCTTTCAGCTACATGAGTGTTAGTAAAGTCTGGTACTGATGAAGGTGAGGAGGCCTGGGGTGCAGTCAGTGCTCACATTCATCATCAATAGCGTTGGAGCTCTATAGCAGGAGATCTTCCAACCCATGGAAAGCAGATTTCTGCACACGGGCATTATTATCTTGCTGGACCAGGTTGGGTCTCCTAGTTTAAGTGAATTGAAAAGTTTGTGCTCCTGCATCCAATGTTGTTCTACACAATTGTGTAACAGTTTGGAGAAGAACTTCAAATTGCTAGAAAAGTCAGATGTCCCAATACTTTTGTCCAGATAGTGTGTATTAAAATATTTACAGCATGCCTACGGTTACCAGGACCTACAGCCAGCAGGTAGATGAGATCCATGTTGGGCTCCACATGAGCCGCTGAGCTCTGTAACGCCATCAGCTCTTTAAATGTGATGTAGAGCTGCTGCATCTTCACCAGGTTCAGCTTGCTCTCCTCGATCCAGTCGGAAAAAACCACGTGCACAGCGATCAGGTCTTTCAGATGCACGCCCAGGATGGGGATTTTAAACCCCTCACACTCGTTGTAGGCTTTACGGTACGCGCTGTAGTTCCCCTTCGACGACACCAGGTCCGTCATCTCGCTCCACATCTGTAAATAAACGTTAATAAATAAGAATTCACGAGTAAATCATATTAGATGTTTACTTTCAGGTTTAACATTTAATCATTAATGTGCTCACTGAATCGCGTTTTCAGGAAAGACTGAGGCAATAAATACCATCAGCCAATCAGAAACCAGCAAACATTTGTGCTTGGGCCCCTAAATTGCTCCTGTTAGTATTATTATTATTAATATTAATATTATTATGACCTTGGTGACATCAGCACTGAGGTGTGCATGAGTTTCTTTCAGGCGTGAGATGGAGCTGTGACTCAAACCCCCGACCACCGCCATGAGCGTGTTGAAGTTCTGCAGGTGGAGAAGTTTCTGAAAGAGAGAGAGAGAGAGAGAGAGAGCGAGAGAGAGAGAGAGAGAAAGACTAAATATTGTCCTACTGCACCCACACCTGTCCTACCCAAAAGTAGGTCCACACCTGTCCTGCTCGAGACCTCCATCAATCCTAAATATCAAATACAAGCCCAGGTGTCACCATATCAGACAGACAGACAAAGAGAGAATTTGGAAGCTAAATAGTTAAATTGAAGATGAGAAGAGATTTACACAGGAAGAAAGCCACACACACACACACACACACACACACACACACACACACAAAACCTTTCCCACAATGCACCATGCTATTTAGTGCACTCGAAACAGAAAGAGAAGTCCTCCCTCGCTCGCCTTTGTTTTTGTATCTGAAGCATCAGTGTAGCGTT
>MU574226.1:7745667-7757951 GCA_024362625.1 Silurus asotus | reverse complement strand
TGTGTGTGTGTGTGTGTGTGAGAGAGAGAGAGAGAGAGAGAGAGAGAGTCCCTCATTAGTACTTTTGTGTTAGATGATAAAAGGTGTGTGTGTGTGTGTGTGTGTGTGTGTGTGTGTGTGTGTGTGTGTGTGTGTGTGTGTGTGTGTGTGTGTCTGTGTGTGCGTGCGTGTGTGTGTGTTTGCAGCAGCTCATTAACAGGATGTGTTTTTTTTTATAATCACAACTTCCTGCTCTGTTCTAAAGCCACAGAGTGATGTTAACTAATCTCACGCCTCAAACCTAAACTTCAAATGACCTCCAAAACCAGAACACAGCAATAACGGAACATGAATCAGCCTCTAAGGGGACAATAGCACCATCTGCTAATGTTCTGCTAACAACAACAATAACAACAACAACAACAACAGAGCAGACACAACACTACATCACAATCATCACCACCACCACCACCACCATCATCATCATCATCATTATTATCACAATCATAATCACTATCACCATCATAATCATTACTATCATCACCATCACTATCACCATCATCATCATTACTATATCATCACCATCACTATCACTATCACCATCATCACCATCATCAACATCATCATCATCATTACTATCATCACCATCACTATCACCATCATCATCATTACTATATCATCACCATCACTATCACTATCACCATCATCAACATCATCAACATCATCATCATCATCATTACTATCATCATCATCACTATCACTATCATCATCATTACTATATCATCACCATCACTATCACTATCACCATCATCACCATCAACATCATCATCATCATTACTATCATCACCATCACTATCACCATCATCATCATTACTATATCATCACCATCACTATCACTATCACCATCATCACCATCAACATCATCATCATCATTACTACCATCACCATCACTATCACCATCATCATCATTACTATATCATCACCATCACTATCACTATTATCACCATCATCACCATCAACATCATCATCATCATTACTACCATCACCATCACTATCACCATCATCATCATTACTATATCATCACCATCACTATCACTATCACCATCATCACCATCAACATCATCATCATCATTACTATCATCACCATCACTATCACCATCATTACTATATCATCACCATCACTATCACTATCACCATCATCATCATTACTATATCATCACCATCACTATCACTATCACCATCATCATCATCATCACCATCATCATTATCATCATCACCATCACTATCACCATCATCATCATTACTATTATCATCATCATCATCATCATCATCACCATCACTATCACCATCATCATCATTACTATCATCACCATCACTATCACCATCATCATTATTACTATTATCATCCTCATCATTATCATCATCATCATCACCATCACTATCACCATCATCATCATTACTAGTATCATCATCATCATCATCACTATCATCATCATCATCACCATCATCATTACTATCATCACCATCACTATCACCATCATCATCATTACTAGTATCATCATCATCATCACTATCATCATCATCATCATCACCATCATCATCATCATTATTATCATCATCACCATCATCATCATCACCATCATTATTATCACCATCATCATCACCAACATCATCATCATCACCACCACAATCATCACCATCATCATCACCATCACTATCATCATCATCATCATCATTATCATCATCATCATCACCACCACCACCACCACCATCACTATCATCACCATCATCACCATAACTATCATCACCATCATCACCATCATCAATATCAACATCATCACCACCACTACCTCCATTATCATCATTACTAGTATCATCATTACTATTATTATCATCACCACCATCATAATTACTATCATCATCATCACTATCATCATTTTCATCACCACCATCATCACTATCATCATCATCATTATTATTACAATCATCATCACTATTATCACCATCATCATCACCACAATCACCATCACCATCATCATCATTACTTTTATCATCATCACCACCATCACCATCATCATCACCATCATCACTATTATCCTCTTCACCATCATCATCATCATCAGAATAGAATAGAATAGCCTTTTTTTGTCACATATACATTACAGCACAGTGAAATTTGTTCTTCTCATATCCCAGCTTGCTTGGAAGCCGAGGTCAGAGTGCAGGGTTGGCCATGATACGGCGCCCCTGGAGAACAGAGGATTAAGGGCCTTGCTCAAGGGCCCAAGAGTGGCAGCTTTGGCGATACTGGGGCTTGAACCCCCGACCTCCCGATCAGTAACACAGCACCTTAACCACTGAGCTACCACTCCCCCCATCACTATCATCATCATCATCATCATCATCATTATTATCACAATCATCATCACTATTATCACAATCATTACCACCATTATCATCATCATCATCATCATCATCATCATCACCATCATCATTATTATTACAATCATCATCACCATCATCATCATCATCATTATTATCACAATCATCATCACTATTATAACAATCATTACCACCATTATCATCATTATTATCATCATCATCATCATCACCATCATCATTATTATCACAATCATCATCACCATCATCATCATCATCATTATTATCACAATCATCATCACTATTATCACAATCATTACCACCATTATCATCATTATTATCATCATCATCATCATCACCATCATCATTATTATCACAATCATCATCACCATCATCATCATCATCATTATTATCACAATCATCATCACTATTATCACAATCATTACCACCATTATCATCATTATTATCATCATCATCACCATCACCATCATCATTATGATCACAATCATCATCATCATCATCATCACCATCATCATTATTATCACAATCATCATCACCATCATCATCACCATCATCATCATTACTATCATCATCATCACCATCATTATTATCACAATCATCACTATTATCACAATCATTACCACCATTATCATCATCATTATCATCGTCATCACCACACCATCATCATTATGATCACAATCATCATCATCATCATCATCATCACCATCATTATTATCACAATCATCATCACTATTATCACAATCATTACCACCATTATCATCATCATCACCATCATCATCATCATCACCACAATCACCATCACATTATTACTATTATCATCATCACCACCATCATCATCATTACTATCATCATCATCACCATCATTACTATTATCATTGACATCACCATCATCACCACCATCATCATCATTACTATTATCATCATCATCACCATCATCACCACCATTACTATTATCATTAACATCACCATCATCACCACCATCATCATCATTACTATTATCATCATCATCACCATCATCACCACCATTACTATTATCATATTTACCATCATCATCATCACATCATCACCACTATCATCACCACCATCATCACCATCATTACTATTATCATCATCTTCATCACATCATCTTCATCACATCATCACCACTATCATCACCACCATCATCACCATCATTACTATTATCATCATCTTCATCACATCATCTTCATCACATCATCATCATCACCACCATCATCACCTTCATTTCTCTCTCTACAGTAGTGTAAAAGTGAAGGTAAAGTATCTTGTATGAGCTGTTATATGTTTAGAACACGGTATGTTTAGTTATATGGTTGAACTCTTTCCCAGCTGCATTATAGAGATATGAATATAAAAATAAAGGGACCTACAGTATACAGTGTACTGGAATCTATTCTACTGTACAGTCGAGTGTGAAAGTGAAAATGATTTAAAAAATGATTCATAGTTTTTTTTATGGATGAACAAAACGGAAAGTAAACAAACAGAATCGAAATTCAAATCAAAGCAACATTTGGTGTGACACATTTGGCTTTCAGTCCTTACACTTACACAAAGTCAGGGATTTTGTAGGATTGCTTATCAGATGGTGTTGGAGATGTGGTCAGGATGAATAGTGTCTCAAAGCTGAGAAATACAGGCAGATACTTCTCCATCATGAAGGATCATCAGGGAAGCGTCTGATTGGCCCTGAATGTATTGAGCGGCAGATCAACGACCCCAAACATAAGAATTAAGAACTATCTTTTTAATTCTATCTCAAGAAGTCTTGGAAGTGGTAGATTTGGCCTCCAACATCATCGAGTCTGTCTGGGATTCCATGAAAAGACAGAAGGATTTGAGAAGTCTCCATCCATAGAAGATCTGGGGCAAAGTTCCTTCCAAAACTGTCTGAAAGTGGAACTAGAAGAATTGCTGGTGTTTTGCAGGTACATGATGTTACACCAGATACTGGTATTTCTCTACTCTTTATTTACTTTGTATTTTATTCTTGTTAAAAAGAAACGAACACCTTTTTAAGCATTATTTCACTTCAGCACTACAGCCTTTTTTTTTACACCTGCCTAAAACTTTAGCGCACTGCTGTGTCATTTATACTTTATTCTACAGTCTATTCTAATGTATGAACTATTTAATTCCATATCATATATTCTATTTTATTATACTTTATTCAATTCTTATTATTTTCGGTGCTTTTTAATGTTCCACTCTATTGTTTATTCTGTAATTATCTTGAACCACGCCAGTGTGAAGATGAATAGAATTACAGTTACAGGGTATCGAAATATTTCTCAGCCACACCACAACATTTGCAACCATTGTTTCACCTGCAGACCTTCTTCCTGACTTCCTGCTCCTCTGTGGAACCAAAAATAAAAATACAAAGAAGTGTGCACTCGGCCTTCAACCTCTACTGTAACCATCATTAAAAAACAGACTTCATTAACAACTCACACCACATAGACCAGATATACATATACATACACTGTAAACCCTGATGCCTGATTGGACAGCTTGGTGATGACATCATCAGTGTACCAGACAGGTTAAAAGCCTGTGCATGATGGGAAAGTGCAGTAGTGTGTAGTTTTGCTGTTGTGTGGTTAGTATGGTACAAAGGAAGTAAGCTTTCTGAACTGAGTGCAGGCAGTGGCTTTGCTTGCACACACACACACACACACACACACACACACACACACACACACACACACACACACACACACACACAAACACACACACACACAGACACACACTCTAAATTTAGAGAAGTAAAAAAGTCGTTCTGTTTACAGGTTATGTCTCTACAACAGCAGCTCTGACAGTCTGGCAGGTTTCTATTAATAGAGCGTGTAACAGGTATGGAAGGAGTCTCCAGTGTCAGTGCTTTAAAACCATCTATAATCTTCAGGACAGACGAGTTCACACTCAAGATTATCGGGTTGTTTTTTACAGCTGCTATAACTTAAGTGGCAACAGGAACATTATTTTAACATAAATAACTATAAACGGATAAAAACTACAATATAGCTGAGAAAGGGGAGAGAAAGAGAGAGAGAGAGAGAGAGAGAGAGAGAGAGAGAGAGAGAGAGAAACAAAAAGAAGCACAGAAATTGTGAGAAGGAAAAGAAGGTGAGAATGAAAGAGGAAACACAGAGAGTGTGAGTGATAGAGAGAATAATGAGAGGTCAGTGAGGGGATGAGTGTTTACAGCTGCTATAACATAGATGACAACATTCAACAAAACAACTATGAACGGATAAAAACTACAACATAGCTGAAAGAAAGAACGAATGAGAGAGAGAGAGAGCGGGATAGAGACAGACAAAAAGAGAGGAACAGGAAAATGCAGAGCGTTAAGATGCTGATCGTAGAGAGAATAGAGGCCTGTTTAGAGCCGCTAACATCAGGATCGAACTGGTTTCGCTGGAGAGGATGAGTGTAGCTATAACGGGATAAAAAGTAGACTGTAGTGTTTGTGTTGTTGTGGTGTAGGAGGAATAAAACACTCGCAGACATGCTGTAATTAGCGTCAGGATGTCGGTTCTGACATTCGAGGATGTTTTCTTCTGCTGAGATAAAACAGAATGTGTCTCACACACACACACACACACACACACACGCTTTAAGAGAAAAGTGTGTCACATGTGACCTTGGCTGCATTTCAGAAAGCGTTCCCATACACACACGATCGGGCCTCAGGGTTTGTAGCGTCAGCCGCTAGCGCCCCGCCATCGCCCTGCGTCACACCGAATCACATTCCATCACTGAGGTCGGAATGAATCGCTGCATTCTGTTTTTCTTTTTGAAGTCGTGATGCTGGTGATCGCCTCCTCGCGTCACACTTATACAAGTCCTAATAAACAACGTTGACGCCGTCCCCCTTCGGCGATTTAGTGCTAGCGACACCAAAAACTAGCGCACTAGTTCTGAATGTGTCTTTTATTACTTTTATTACACACACACACACACACACCACACGCACACACACACACACACACACACACACACACACACACACACACCGTAAACAGCACGTTCTATTACACCACAGCGACTTAATCAACAATTCATTATTTATCACTGCCTGCTATAAAGCTCTGACACTGGAGACTCCTTCCATACATTACACAAACACCTTCCTCCATACAGAAGAACATCACAGTTGACAAGCTGTTTCTATAGAAACAATTAGAGCAAAGGTATTAATATAAACCAGCGTGACTGTCATCAACACCTTCTGACCAATCAGAGCACACCGTTGGACCTTTACAGGAAATAGAATGTTATAAATGGTTCAGTTAGTCAGTGAAGTGAACAGGATGAGAAACAGAGCCGTGATATAACCAACCGAGAGAACCAAATGCCACTCGTATCGGGGGCCAGGAACCCTACCATTCTCACACACACATACACACACACACACACACACACACACACGTTCTATTAATAGCTTGAGGGTTTACTGGAAACAGGAGCTTCAACACAATCAGGGAAAGAGGGGGAGGTGTGTGTGTGTGTGTGTGTGTGTGTTGTGTGTGACCACGTTTTCTAAAGGTCCCCACAATAACAGAAATTTGTCTGGTCCCTATAAAGTATGTGTGTTTGTGTGTCTAAAAATACATCAGTGATCAACAATGAGGTAATGAGAGCAAGAGTAAAGACATAAATGACTGTGTGTGTGTGTGTGTGTGTGTGTGTGTGTGTGTGTGTGTGTGTGTGTGTGTGTGTGTGTGTACAAAGAGTGTTTGATCAGAAGGTTAATTATTGAAGAGACGTGCGTATCTGCATGTGGATTTTCCCTGCAGTTTGGAAATAACAAGCAAGCAAAAGTAGCATTCTTCCTGTGCAAAGAAAACACACACACTCAAACACATACTCACACAGACACACACACACACACACACACACACACACACACCATCCCACACACACGCAAGTTCCTCACCTGTAGCATATCAACTTTTTGAAGTGGGGAAGTCATGCTAAAACAACCATCAAACATCCTGTGGTGTGCTTCACTCACATGCAAACAAACACACACACACACACACACACATGCACTCACACACACACACACACACACACACACACACACACACACACACACACACACACACACACACACACACATGCACTCTCACACACATATACACACATGCACTCACACACACACACACACACACACACACACACACACACACACGCACACAGATTTTTTTGCATTCACAATACACAGTTGATTGACTGATTGAATAAAAATAGAATCGGAATCATTTCAGGCTTGTTTTTATGTTTGATTGTGGTCCTGTGGAGATGCTTTGAGGAGTCGTGGCTAAATATAATAACTTCATCAAAACGTTTAAACAGAAGTGAGCTGTTATTAATGCACTGCTTATCGGACCACATGCCGACCCCTGAGGTCTCTCTAACATCGCACCAAAACTCTTCAACTCTCTGTTTTCATTACTGTTACTGCATCTAAGACTCTGAAAAAACTTGTTAGATGTTTGAAAACAAGAAACCAACCACGAGTCGTGTATCCGTCAATGTCACGGTGCGAAACCAGCATCAGGGAAAATAACCGACTTTCACCTCTGATTATTGACAAGCTTTTGGTTCTGTAGGACTTCAGGGTTGGACTTGATTTGACCCACTAAACACCACCACATACACACTACATAAGTACTGTGCAGTACCGTTTCTAGCACATTTCTTTTATTGTTGGAGATCTGGTGTTTTGTGGATGTTGTGGTGTGCACGTTTCACTAACATTTCAAACGTACGCTTCAACACATTTCACTCGGATAAATGGTTCAAATTTCACCAGACACACTGAGGATAATGTGTTATACAGATATGATACACAGACGAGATTTCTTTCCCACAACTTCATATACATTAAAATCACAAACATGGCTTTGTTTTAATTTTTTTATGATGATGATTTGCCCCTTACAGGACGGATATGCTATAAAAATGTCATGTAAACAAATCTGAATGAGAAATTCCTCATTTTAAATACTGACTAAACCAGATATTTGATGTTGGGTTTCTCCGTCTCCTCACTGTAAGGTTCCAGATTTCATCCTGCAGCTTTATGGCTTTGCTCTGAACCCAGCAGCTTCACTTTAGACCCAAGATATTGGTTCTTCTATCTTTGATTCTCTTGTCATTTTTTGAAGTAGGTGACATCAGAAACAGCTAAAATAAGTGTTATGCTAATTGTACACAATTCTGAGAAACTAGCATTTTACTACTTCATGGGTCAACAGACTAAACCCTGTTCATTGGGCTCATGATTTTAGCCTTTAGTTGATTTATTTTAAGAATAAAAGTCTGTACTGAGAATCTTTCTGCAAAGTAATTCTTGTCTGTCATACTATTTTAAATTTTTTGAATCATTGGATCTTTAAAAAAAAAAAATAGAGTTCATGTTTATTCTGGAATTATTACCAGCTACACAAAGACCCTTTTTACGCATAAAAAATCTACTAGTGAAATGTTTAAGGAACACGATTCATTTCTGATTTCTTATCAAATCAGTGTTGGGTAAAGTGATAAGTTTCTGACTGCTGGCATCAGATTTTTAGATATGTTGGTGTTTGGGTTTCTGAGCTCTGTGATATTTTAATAAATTCTATAGAACTGAAACTCTGTAAAACATGTGCATGCTTTCATAATGTGGACATTTTAATAATTAAAAACAGATTTTTTTTTTTTAGCTATACTGAGAGAATTCCACAAGGCTTTAAAAATTATTTAAACTTTTCAATAATTTATGTATTATGTATTATGTATTTATTAAGTCCTTGTAGATTATTAAATATTTATTTATTATATATTTCTTTATTTTTAAATGCCTCTATTCCAATTATTTTATTTTGCCTTTTTTTTTACAAAATAAACACAAAATAAATAAATGAATATTCACAGCCCCGAGTCGGTAGGATATTTTACATCAGTTATCAAAATATCAGCAAAAAGTATAACCCTGAACTAGGAATGTGTGTGATGTAGTGTTTCCTTCAATGGGGAGAAAATTACACACATTTACACACACACACACACACACACACACACACACACACACACACTGAACACAACCATCAGTAAGTTGGAAACAAACTTATGAGTCATTTCATATCTCTAGCATTCCTGCTTCGAACTGGAAATAATTCAACAGCAATGGAACGTGATCAGAAATAATTTAGAAATTAAAGCAATTCAGTCAGACATTTACAACTTTAACCAACACTGATTCTGTAAACAAATCAGAGATTTACTGTGTTGTGTTTAAGTCATAACATAATTACAAATGTCTTCAAAATTTCTATTTTGAAATGTTACACTTCAGCTATCAGAGATCTAAAGAATATTTCCACCTGATACCAGAAATTAATGAGTTTTGTATAATATATTTTGTATAATATGTTATCACATTTTTATGACCTCATCCCTACAATATTAAGAGTAAATAAAAAATAAATAGTGTCCTTAAATAAACTGAATAATATTTCTGAAACATATAATTTTATAACTTTTACATTTATGACATTTGGCAGATGCCCTTCTCCACTGCGACATACAACTGAGCAGATGAAGGTTAAGGGCCTTGCTTAAGGGCCCAGCAGTGTCAGCGCTGGGATTTGAACTTATTCCAATCAGAAGTCTGAAATCTTCAGCTGAGCTTCCACAGCTATAAGAATGAGCTTTAACAGTTCCAACATGAACAACTTGTTTAATGAACATGTGACTGTTAACTGGTGAAACTCCAAGATTTATGCTGGAAGAACACTGTTCACAAAGTTATCAGCATTTCAGTAACATCTAGTAGATGTCACTCTGCATCTCAGCTCTGCAGAGAACTTTTCTCCACCTCCTTTGTTCTGTTCTAAAGTTACTTTCCATTCTAGTTTCTCTTTATAGATTGGTTGATGTGTATCTTCTAGCTTTTTGAAGGACATTGATGTCCCTTCCTGCTTTACAAAAAACTGCACTGTCCATTGTTCCTTTGTGAAGAACATCGCTCTTCTGAGCTTCCCAGAGGTTGTCGATGCTCCTTTTAAACTTCATTTTCTCCCTTCTGACTTTCGGAGGATCTCATTAGTTCTCTTCACTTAGCAATAACATGTTGCTCGCTCTTATAGAACGCAGAGAAGACACCTTGTATTTCTGTAGATGATGTCACTTCCTTCTTTGGCTCTGTGGAGAATGTTAATTTTAACTTTAGTGTCCATTTATAGATTCGCAGGATGTCACTCTGTCTTCTAGCTTTGTGGAGGACATTGATATCCATTTCACCTAAATGTCCACTCTGTGTACCTTCCTGGAGGACATTGCTGCTTTGCATGGCAGCTTTTTCAAAGGACATCACTGTTTCTTCCAACTTCAGGAAGAACATTGTTCTCCCTTTTGGATTTTTGAAGGATCTTTGTTATCCCTTTTAGCTTTGCAGAAACATGTTGCACGGATTGCAGAGAGGACTGTTTAATGGAGCTTCATAGATAAGCTTCACCGAAAACGTTCCTGTCCATTCTAGCTTTATCTTGGATATTGCTGGACATTCTAGCTTTACAGAGGAGTTTACTCCACCTCCTCTTTCTGTAGATGACGTCACTTGCTTCTTTGGCTCTGTGAAAGATGTAACTTTCCACTCTCAAACATTTGTGTACCTTCTACAATACCTTCTAGCTTGAACAAGAACATTGCTCCCTGCTGTAGGTTCAATGAGATGCCCTTTTTAGATGAACCTTTCAAATACTTAGGCTTTTCCTTCCTACATCGCAGCACATGTCATTGCCTCTTCTAACTGTGTGAAGGACTTCTTTCTTCTGTCATTCAACATCATCACATCTCATCCCCAGAGAAACCAAGACCAACTTTTGCTCCATCGTAGGAGAATAAGGAGTGGAATGTTTAGAAACATCAGGCAAGAATATTATGATGTTTCATTTAACCTCGTTGAGAATGTCATTTTTCTATTTACCTTCACAGAGGACTTCACTGTGCGTTCAAGCTTGGAGGAGAACCATTCACTCCCCATATAGCATCACAGAAGACACTGCTGTCCCTTCTAACTTTGCAGAGAGTTACATTCACTGTCCCATCTACCTTCATAGAGCATGTCACTGTCGGTTCTAGTGTCATGAAGAACACTGGTCTCTATTTCAGCATCTCCGAGGATGTCACTGTCCCTTCAAGCTTCACTAAGAAAGTTAAGGTTTCCTGTAGTATCAATGAGGATGTGGTTGTCCCTTTTAGCTTAACATGTATCTTCACAGAGAACAGCTGTGATGTCCGGCTCTGTGGTACAGGAGCAACCACACCGGTCCGTTCTCCAGCCCACAACTAGCAAGCACTCAGAACCTCTTTTCCCTTTTTCTTAATTTTATGGTCTAACAGAAATGTGTGTGTGTGTGTGTGTGTGTGTGTGTGTGTGTGTGTGTGTGTGTGTGTGTCTGTGTGTGTGTGTCTGTGTGTGCTTGTTGTAAGAAGAAGTCCAAGAGTCATGCAGTGTGTAAATGACCCGAGGCTAACTCTGTCCCTGTGACTTCATCAGACATACTTTCTGAAGCTAATTTGAATCACTGCTATTTATTGGTCAGCTGGCGTAATTATGACATCAACAAAGTTACATTCATGTGTTTCAGTGAGTTTTAAAAGGCTACACACTTTCATCTGAAACACTGAGTTTATTCATTTTTATTATAAAGTTATTATTATATATATTCTGAAGCTAATTTGAATCACTGCTATTTATTGGTCAGCTGGCGTAATTATGACATCAACAAAGTTACATTCATGTGTTTCAGTGAGTTTTAAAAGGCTACACACTTTCATCTGAAACACTGAGTTTATTCATTTTTATTATAAAGTTATTATTATAT
>MU574226.1:7726479-7742748 GCA_024362625.1 Silurus asotus | reverse complement strand
GCTGGTTTGAGCAGGGGAACCTTCCGTGCCATGCATGATTTCAAACCATGAAGTCTTAGTGTATTACCGACAGTAACCTTGGAAACGGTGGTCCCAGCTCTTTTCAGGTCATTTACCAGCTCCTTCCATGTAGTTCTGGGCTGATTTCTCACTTTCCTTAGGATCATTAAGACCCTACGAGGTGAGATTTTGCATGGAGCCCCAGTCCGGGGGAGATTGACAGTCATGTTTAGCTTCTTCCATTTTCTAATGATTGCTCCAACAGTGGACCTTTTTTCACCAAGCTGCTTGGCAATTTCCCCGTAGCCCTTTCCAGCCTTGTGGAGGTGTACAATTTTGTCTCTGGTGTCTTTGGACAGCTCTTTGGTCTTGGCCATGTTAGTAGTTGGATTCTTACTGATTGTATGGGGTGGACAGGTGTCTTTATGCAGCTAACGACCTCAAACAGGTGCATCTAATTTAGGATAATAAATGTAGTGGAGGTGGACATTTTAAAGGCAGACTAACTAGCTAATAGACAGGTGTCAGAATTCTAGCTAATAGACAGGTGTTTAAATACTTATTTGCAGCTGTATCATACAAATAAATAGTTAAAAAAAATCATACAATGTGATTTCTGGATGATTTTTTTTTTTCAGATTATGTCTCTCACAGTGGACATGCACCTACGATGACAATTTCAGACCCATCCATGATTTCTAAGGGGGGGAGAACTTGCAAAATAGCAGGGTGTTCAAATACTTATGTTTCTCACTGTACCTTTTCAGAAGCTAATATGATATGAAATTAAACTTGGATACATTTTAGAGTAGTCAATGTGCAGCTCCCCACAAGTAGGTAACCCCCTTAAAGTCAATAACTCAGTGTTATTTAGAAAGTCTCTATTTATACTCTTTCTTACTTTAAAAACACATTGATCTCAAACTGGGAGATTAGTCATGTGCCTCAAACCCATCTCTGTAGTAATCTCTTACAGACACAGACGTTCCCTTCCACGGAACAGATGTCACATCGCCAGTAACCTCATCTACCCTTCCCTGTTGTCTCAATCTCAAACAGCGGTGGTAGGTGGGCTCTGGAATTGTCAATCTGCCGTAAGGAAAGCTGACTTTATCACAGGCTTGGCTTCCCACTACACATTTGACTTTTTGGCACTTACTGAGACATGGATATCACCACAGAACACTGCTACACCAGCTGCTCTGTCTTCTGCCTATGCTTTCTCTCACTCACCAAGAGAAATCGGCAGAGGTGGTGGTACAGGTCTACTTTTATCACGGAGATGGTGTTTCACACCTCTACCTTTGTCTCATTTAACCATGTCTTCTTTTGAATTTCATGCAGTTTCAGTTACCTCTCCAATCAACCTTTTTATCATTGTCATCTACCGCCCTCCTGGTCCTCTTGGGGATTTCCTAGAAGAGATGGACACGCTCCTCAGTAATTTCCCCTCTGACGGCACCCCTCTGACAGTTCTTGGTGACTTCAACCTCCCATCCGACAAACTTCAGTCATCTTGCCTCTTGCCTTTTCTGAATACCTTCTCCTTGACATTTAACAGCTGCCCTCCAACACACAAGGGAGGAAATGTCCTGGACCTGGTTTTCACCCGTCCTACTCCAGCTACAGACATGACTGCCACTCCACTTCCAATCTCTGATCATCACCTGGTTTCCTTTTTAATCACTCTTCCTATTCAACCTAAAAATAATTTGCATGTCTCTCTTATTCGTCCTAACCTCCACTCTATCTCTCCCTCCTCTGTAACTTCATGTACTCTTTCATCTCTTCCTGACCCCGTCTCCTTTTCCTCTCTACCCTTAGACGTTGCTACGGACTCCTTCCTCTCATCTCTTTCCTCAACCATGGACCTCCTTTGTCCCTTGACTACAAAACCCAAGAAGACTTCTTGTCCCACACCGTGGCTGTCAGAAGTTTTGCGCAGTAATCGACGAGAACTCCGATCTGCAGAGAGGAAGTGGAAAAAATCACAGCTTGATGTAGACCTCTCATCTTACCGTGCACTCCTGACCAGATTTTCTTTGGAGGTGACTTCTGCCAAAACTACCTTCTACAAGGAAAAGCTTGAGGCCTCTGCACAAGACCCCCGTAAGCTTCACAACATCTTCTCTTCTCTACTAAACCCCCCTGCTGCACCTGCTCCATCCTCCCTGACTGCTAATGACTTTGCCTCCTTCTATGATGAGAAGATTAGGAAAATCTGCCAGACCTTCACTTCCTCTCCAACAATGACTACACAACACAGCCAACAATCCACTACGTCTCTGTCAAGCTTCTCAACCCTAACAGAAGATGAGATACTGCAAGTCATCCGATCCTGCAATCCCACCACCTGTCCCCTGGATACAATCCCTTCAAATACGCTCCAGACCATCGCACAAGATCTCCTGCCCTTCATCTCCACAATCATCAATGGGTCATTAACATCTGGCTATGTACCAACTACCTTCAAGCAAGCAAGGGTCATTCCTATCTTGAAGAAACCGGCTCTGGATCCATCAGACATCAACAACTACAGACCGGTATCACTCCTTTCCTTTCTTTCTAAATCTCTGGAACGCACTGTTTTTAACCAACTGTCTGTCTATCTCTCACAGAACAACCTCCACGATCCGAACCAGTCTGGGTTCAAAACGGCACATTCCACAGAGACGGCACTATTGGCTGTTTCTGAGAAACTACATGCTGCTCGGTCAGCCAAGCTGTCATCTGTACTTATCTTTCTGGACCTTTCAGCAGCATTCGACACAGTCAACCACAATACACTTTTGTCAACCCTCAAGAGCCTTGGTATTTGCGGAACAGCATGGAAATGGTTTGCTTCCTACCTGGAAGGTCGCTCATACCAGGTAACATGGAGGGGATCCACATCTGCCCCATGCAGACTTACCACCGGTGTCCCACAAGGCTCGGTACTTGGTCCCCTCCTTTTCTCCCTCTATACCCACTCCATTGGTGAAGTCATATCCTCACATGGGTTTTCTTATCACTGCTATGCAGATGACACTCAACTCATCTTTTCTTTCCCTCCATCAGATACCACAGCTTCTGCTCGGATCTCAGCATGCTTGTCAGACATATCTTTATGGATGAGGGCTCACCAACTTAAACTCAACCCCAGCAAAACAGAACTGCTAGTCATCCCAGGTGATTCATCTCCAGGTCAAGATCTACAAATAACACTTCATGACTCTCTGCTCTCCCCTTCAGCCACTGCTCGTAACCTTGGGGTAACTATGGACAATGAACTGTCTTTTTTCCCACATGTCGCTAATGTTGCTCGTTCTTGTCGATTTCTTCTCTATAACATCCGAAGGATTCGACCATTTCTGTCCATACAGGCTGCCCAGGTGCTTGTTCAGTCTCTTGTCATTTCAAGACTGGACTACTGCAACTCTCTGCTGGCAGGTCTTCCCCTGAACGCTATTCGTCCACTGCAAATGATCCAAAATGCAGCTGCACGACTTGTGTTCAATCAGCCCAAGTTCTCCCACACCACCCCACTGCTGCGCTCCCTTCACTGGCTTCCAGTAGCTGCACGTATCAGATTCAAAACACTGATGCTTGCCTACAAGGCCAAAAATGGACCAGCACCATCTTACCTCAGTGACCTCATCACATCTCGCACTGCACCACGCTGTCTGAGATCCTCCAGCATTGCTCGACTGGTACCACCTTCTCTCAGATTGAGAGGTAAGTACAATTCAAGGCTCTTCTCTGTTCTGGCACCGAGGTGGTGGAATGAACTTCCCCTAGATGTCCGTACAGCAGAGTCCCTGATTATCTTTAAGCGACGACTGAAGACCTACCTCTTCCTGAAATACTTAAATTAGCACTTTCCAAGTTTGTAGAATTCGATTTATATTTATATTGAGTTTGTATTCTTGCGTACCAGTGTAAGATTTATTCACTACTAGAGATTTAAAGCACTTTTGTACGTCGCTCTGGATAAGAGCTTCTGCTAAATGCCGCAAATGTAAATGTAAATGTAAATGTCCTGCTTGAAATAAATTGATGGTTCCACTAAGTGTAAACCAGATGTAATGGCTGCATATCGCTGAAGAATGCTGTGGTTGTCCATTTCTTGGCCCAAACAAGTCACTTTTGCGTTTTGTTCTTTTGAAGTAATGGTTTCTTTGCTGCAGTTTGACCACAAAGTCACAACTTTGACTAGACATTCGGTGGTTTCTAAGGCTGTTAATTCTAATAAATGTATCCTGTGCAGCAGAGGTAGCTCTTAATCTTTCTTTTCTGGGAAGGTCCTTGTGAGTTTCATCATTGCGTTTGATGGTTTTAAAGTTCTCGAGATGCTTCGGATTGATCAAGCTTAATTTTTTAAAGTAACAATGGATCTTTTATCTTTATGAACCAATAGTTTCTAATATAATATCAATTTGTATAATAGTAGTAGAAGCACTAATGTGTGTGTGTGTGTGTGTGTGTGTGTGTGTATGCAAGGAATAATTATCTGTGGAGGACGTATGGAGATCTCAGCGTTGGTGATTTTTATTGAAATTGTTGGCTATACGTTTGTAAATAGTGGAGATAAAAATAATGAGCGTGATTTTATTCAGGTACAGACATTTCAATGCACGAGTGTTTGTGGACGACTATCAGGTTTACAAACACACATGAAGAAAAAAAAATGGGAGAAAGCGATGGAAAGAAAATGTGACGGCTGAGTTCTGTAGCAGCTTCACAACACTCCCGCTTCTTCCACTGAAATCAGTCAGAAGAAGAAAAAAAAGCGAAGCCTGGTGTTCACACTAGCGAGAGTCCACTGATACGACACCGTTATGCTAATGCTGCCCTTTAAACATTACTGCTAACTTGCTAACTAGAAAGAGAAGGTTATCACTTTTGTAAATAATCTACTCAGTATTTAGGTGCTATGCTAGCTAATTAGCACACTTTAGTTAGGTAACCTAAAAAACATTTACTTGACATTTAATTACATTAACTTGATAATTTACTATAGCTAGATTACTAGGATGCAATGACTCAAATATCTAATTTACAAATTTACTATAGCTAGCTTATTTACAGGGTTAGCATGGCTAGCTAATTTACTAGTTTGCTATAATTATTGCTTACTTATTAACTAAAAAAACTATAATTAGCAAGTTAAAGCTAGCTACATTTTTTAAAAGCTTGTTACTAGGATGCTTGATCACTATTATACTAATATACAAGCTTACTATAGTTAGCTAATTAAAGTAACTGCAGGAGAGCAGTGCTACTTATTGTTAATAGCTCCTAATTTACTACTTGTGATTTCTAATGTTACTTTACTAGCTTAAGTTACTCACTTAATATGATTAGTACTGGTTCACTGTGTTACCATTCAATACAGAAGTAGCTAATTTAAGCTAATTGCTGGAGTGCTGCTGTGTTACATGTTCGTGTTCATATCTATTCCATGTAATAAAGAGATACTAGCTATTTAAATACTCGATGATTCAGTGAAACTGTATTCAGATACTGTGTCAGTGTAGCACTAGCCAGCTAGCATTTATTTGGCAACTACAAAGCTATTAGCTATCTGTCCTAATGCTAAATGATCAAATTAGTGAAAGTGACGGAGTTAGCGCTTTCCCCCCCGCTAACATAAACATGACATTAAACCGTTGAGCTTGGAAAAGAAACACAACTTTCCCATCCTGGTTGGTTTTCCAGTTAAGAAACGAAATAGCGGCTAAACACAGAATGACACAGAACACAGGAAATCAGTACAAACAAAAATGTATTGTTGTTTGATGTCTTAGACATTAAGAAATGTCAAAAATAACTACATAAAAAACGATTATTTCATTCAATTTGTTTATAATAATGCTTTTTTACCCACAATGCACTGCATCATCTTCTCTCAGGGTCATCACAAGGGCTAGTCGCTAACAAAGCTGCTTCTAAACCTGATTAGCATTCTTTTTCCTAATCACGAGGAAGCGAGATGGACTTCTTAAAAATCTAGAAGTGTAACAGGTTATTCAGTTATTTCTTTTGAGGGAACCCCTAATGAACCTTCTATAGAACCGTACTGAGTGTTAATTAGACAAGAGTTCCAAGTAGAACCCACTGTGGAATCATTCTAATTATCCAAGGTACCCTTACAGCAGAAACCCTTAGTGGAACTGTTTTAGAAAGAACCATATATTTATATAATAAACCCCCCTAAAGACCCAAAATCCTGCATTTGAGATTTTGGGTCCAATGAGAACAATTTTACAAGGTTACAGGTAGAACCCAGTTCTTTATAATAATTAAATAGTAGAACACTTTTACTTATTACATTATACTTTTACAAGGAACTCAAGAACCTACAGTATCTTCTGTATCAGAGAAGGTTCCAAGTCAGACCCTTTAAGGAAGCTAGGATCCTTATTACAAAAAAAGTAGAACCCAACAACACTCTGTATCTAAAAGGGTTCCAAGTAGAACCTTAAATTATCCAAAAACAATTCTTTAAAAAACTCTACGAAAATGATTAATGAACTTATCTTCCAAATCATGGTTCAACTTAGAACATTTTCTAAGAAATACTCAGTTGTAGGGTTCTATGTTCTTTAGGAGTATTTAATGTGTGCTGTTCCTAAAATGGAATCAACTTGGAATTTTCTGTGAAATTTGTCTAAAACACTCGGTTAAAGAGTTTTTTTATATCTGCAGATTCTTAAAAAATGTGTTTTTTTTTAAGGTTCTATTTGAAAAGTCTAGAACTTGGGTTCTCTATTAGCATTCAGTAAAGTCTATTTGGAACCTTTGAAGATTCAATGGAAAATTTAGAGTTTTTACTCTAGAACCATTTCTGAGAAACACTCAGGTGCAGGTTCTTTTTAATAATTAAGTGTGGTTATGTTTCCAAAGTGGTTCTGCCTCAAACCTGAAACTGGTTCTATATTAATTAAAGATTTAGTGCAATTAAGATGCAATAATTTGCTAAATTAAGAAATGGTTGAATTTGGAAGACTTTCAATGTAGAACCTTTAAAGTTCTGTTAACGAAAGAAGGACACTTCCAAAAGAATTTTTTTAAGGCCACAAATAAGAAAACAAAAATATTCCAAACAACAAAGACCATAAAACAAACATTTAAACAAAACATCAAAATAACCCCCCCCCCAAAAAAAAATTTAAAATTAAAATAAAATTTAAATACAACAAAATTAAAACAAACAAATTTAAACAAAAGCAAAAATGTAAATAAAAATGACCAAATTTAAACTCAAATCAGGTTGTGAGATGTTTCTGTGCCGTGGCGCTGAAGAGATAAAATCACTGTAAAATTGTTTTAAAGATATAAACGTTACATTACAACAATTTTTGTATTGGTGGAAAAATAAATCCAAATAAAGCAAAGGATTGTGGGTAACGAGATAAAACAATGATAAAAGAGTAAAATAAAACTATGAAATATAATTTTATAATTTTATATAAAATAAAGAGAGTAAAGAAGGACGTTTTATCCCCCAGGGTTCAGTTCAGGGTTTGTCTCTAAAAAAAAAGCAACAAAATTCCTTCTAAATTAATAATTGAAAAATAATATATATAAAACAATAAACAATTTTATACAGTTCTGTACTCTCTCAATAATATCAGAAGTGTGTATCTTCATCCCAAGTGTGTGTGTGTGTGTGTGTGTGTGTGTGTGTGTGTGTGTTATAATACAGTGCAGGTTATATGGGCTATGATTAAATAAGAAATTAGAAAGTGTGTGTGTGTGTGTGTGTGTGTGTGTGTGTGTGTGTGTGTGTGTGTTTGAGAGAGAGAGAGAGAGAGTGAGATGGTGGCGTTCCCTGGTGGTCACTCGATGCCTGTGTTAGCGCTTGGCATGATGGGAACGCAGTAGTTGGGTCTCTCTGACGGAGTGAATCCCGGCAAACACTGGCATTTATAGGAACCTGGTGTGTTGATGCATTTCCCGTTTCTGCACAGCGACATTCTCTTGTTGAGCTCAGAGCACTCATTTACATCTGCAGCAAAGAAATCCCCCAAAACATCAATGCTTCTATATTTTATATATATATTTATATATATATGTGCAGTATTTATGATGCATGTTATTCAAATATAAAGCAGAATTTTGTTATTTGTATTTTAAAGGTTTGAGAAAAATTCATATTTTGTATTAAAATATTTCAGTGTTTGTATTTTTGTAGTTTTAAAATACTGTTAAATACTTTATAAGAAGTTCTACATGAGGAAGATTGATCGTATGGAAGAAGGTGGTGAAGGTAAGAAACCTGCAGGCTGCAAGCTTTCAAATAGACGCCAGTGATTCATAAATAAATATCTGATTGCTGAATATTGAACCCTAATTGAAGTAGCTGTTTAGTAGATCATGATTTTGCAGACCACTGCATGAACAACTGCTGACACATCATATATTAATATATTTATATTATATATATATATTTATTTATTTTATATGAATGCAGTGGTGTTCTTCTGAAGGACTTGTTTGTTATTGACTAAGTGTTACTGATGTAAAGCAGCTCTTCATACCAAACACTAAGTCACTATATTATAACACAATAATGATTCTTTCACAAACTGTTCGACTGTTGGTCACTTTAAAACTGACCTTCATGTGGGAGATCACAGAGATGTTTATGTGAATATTTGATCTGTTAACTGGTTGCATGTGTCAGATTTATTGCGTGACTCCGTCTGAGAAAAGCTGCTGCTATTAAACATTGTTTACTGAATCGACTGAGTCTGTGTGATGGAGAAGATCAAACAGACCAAATGTTTGTAAAGAAATTTCATGCTCTTGGTAAAAGTATTAAAAAATACTAAAATACAGTAGTTTATATATATAACCACTTTGTTAATTTGATAAATAGTGTGGCTGCTGTAGTTTGTAGTTTATTTTGATACACTTTGGTATTTTATTTTAAAATACATTTTGATGTACTTTGTCCAACCCTGATAGTGTGTGTGTGTGTGTGTGTGTGTGTGTGTGTGTGTGTGTGTCGCATCCAGGACTCTTGTTCTTCTCTACGCTGAAGATAGTTCTTAATGACATTGGCTTTGTGTTTGGATTTGTCCTGATGAGGAATAAATTCGGGGCCAATCAGACGCCTCCCTGATAATGTTTCATGATGGAGACGTGTCTGCCTGTATTTCTCAGCACTGAGGACATCATTAATCCTGACCACATCTTTAACTCCAGCTGAAGAAATGCAGCTCCAAGCCTGCAGAAAACCTTCAAACCTTCAGCAAACATATCAGATATTTCAGAATCATCAATCCAGATCAGCTGCTGATTTACTGCTCTGATGTTGAAGGGACGTGAACATGATGTGTCTAATCTGCTGCACTGAGGTATGCAACATATGCACTTGGTCGACCACTGCATCCGCATATGCTACTCAACATCTCCCATTTCTTTGTGCTTCTTTAGAAGAGCACATCATGAAAGCCCAGTCTGCTTTAAGATCTTTTCCTGAGAGAGAGATCTTGCTGAGGCAGTGGAGCTTCCTAGTGTCACGTTGCTGTGCTCAGTCTTGCTATGGTGTAGGACCTGTGACAGGAAACTGTCTTCCACAATCTCAACTTAATAGCAGAGTTTAGCTGTTTCTCATCACTCCACCTCTTAATCCCATCATTATGATGCCACATCTACAGAAAACATCAGTTTAATAGAGAAGTGCAGTAGATCAGAGCTGCATCACACACAGGATCTCATCCAGTCACAATGAACATCATCATCACTAAAGCAACAAACACAATGATCACAATTCAACATGTCTCCTTTCACTGGAGTCACAACTGCACCTCCACATACATACATACATAACTGCACCTCCACATGCATCATCTCCAGCAGAAACACACACACACACACACACACACACACACACACACACACACACACACACATCATCATCTCCAGCATCAGTTACTTCTCCTCGGTCTGCCGTTGTGGAATAAAAATCAGCGATTAAATGCACATGAATGTATGTAAATTGTGCGGTTTTGCTATAGATGCGGTTTGTGAGCTCTGACTTGTGACTCTCTCTGAAAATGCTGATGTTTTTGCACACCTGCTAGATCTCAAAAACTGATTGGTTACTGCCACAGCTTCATGTTCTTTATGCTGCAGATGCCCTCAGTGCTGATTCTGAACACCTTACAGCAGATTCCTTTCACCCCGGCAACATGTCATGTGACATCTGAAATCTGATTGGATAAAAACTCCAACCTAAGAAGACACTCAGCTTAGCTGCTCCTTTGTGTGTGTGTGTGTGTGTGTGTGTGTGTGTGTGTGTGTGTGTGTGTGTGTGTGTGTGTGTGTGTGTGTGCGAGCATACCGACACAGGCCATTCGAGACATGTCCAGTGTGTATCCATCAAAACAGTCGCATGTGTATCCTTTCTGCACTCTCACACACCGTCCGTTCTCACAGCCGTTTAACACTCCACACTCTTCCGCTCTCAGTCCCTCAAATGCCTCGTACCTGCCCACTGAACACACACACACACACACAAACACACACACACTTATTTCAAGAATTTTAGTAGTACTTTGAAAGAAAAAATAGCAACAAAGAAATCTAATAAACAAAATCACACACAACTAATGTGTATTATATATTACCCAATATAATTGTGTGTATATAACTGTGTATAGATGTGTAAAAATGTGTGTGTATAGAAGTGTGTGTGCTGAAATGTGGGTAAAAGCGTGTATAAGTGTGTGTATATACATGTGTGTATAGACATGTAAAGATGTGTGTACTGAAATGTGTGTGTATAGATGTGTGTGTTTGTGCGTCTGAATAGATAGATGTGTATAGATGAGTGTGTGTGTGTCTGTATAAATGCATGCATATATGTTTTTAGATGTGTAAATAAATGTGTGTGTGTATAAATGTATGTGTGTATATAGATGTGTGTTTGTCTACATAGTTGTGTGTATAGACGTGTATATACAACTGTTGGCCAAAGTGCTGTACAGAATTTAAGCATATAATAAAATACAAAATACAAAAGTCAACATAGAACACGGCAACAGATATTACACTACAGCTATGCCAGTGCGCTTACTTATGATCATACGCAACAGTAAATAAATAAGTTTTAAGAAGAGACTTAAAATCAGCGTATGTTGGTGCAGTTCTTCTATAGGGTGGTAACTTGTTCTATAACCGTGGAGCAGCCACTGAAAAGGCACTGATCTCCTTTCGATTTCAAGCGTGTCCTTGGAACAGTGAACTAAAGACTACTAGTTGAAAGAAGTTCCCTCGAGACATTACACTGGAACAGGAGGAGATCGGAGATATAGGATGGAGACAGTCCATGGAGACCCTTATAAACAAACAGCAGTGTTTTAAAATGAATACGGAATTTAACTGGAAGCTGGTGAAGAGAGATCAACACTGGTGAAATATGTTCCCTCTTTCTTGTTCCAATTAACAATCGAGCAGCAGCATTTTGGACCAGTTGAAGACGAGACATTAGAGACTGTGAAACCCCCCAGTACATTACAATACTCTAATCTGAATGAGATAAAAGCATGTATTACAGTCTCCACGTCTTTTGAGGTTAAAAATGAATTCATCTTTGCGATATTCTTTAGCTGATGAAAACAACTTCTAACCACAGCATTGAT
Organism: Silurus asotus; assembly: GCA_024362625.1. Taxonomy (NCBI): domain Eukaryota; kingdom Metazoa; phylum Chordata; class Actinopteri; order Siluriformes; family Siluridae; genus Silurus; species Silurus asotus. The sequence continues at coordinate 7,731,115 of MU574226.1, read as the reverse complement.
CTGTTTATCAAAAGTCAAGGCGGAGTCAAAAGTAATGCCTAAGTTTCCAACATGTGAATGAAGATTATCAGATAGAGGTCCCAGTTTACTGGCCAATACCTCTGTAGAAGCAGAGGAGCGAAAGATTAAGACCTCAGTCTTAGACTCATTTAACTGAAGGAAGTTGGCAGACGTCCACTCTTTATTATCTCTCAGACAATCAGACAGACACTAAACTGGAAACATCCTTTGGGTGCACGGGAACATTACACTGAGTATCATCTGCGTAACAGAGGCATGAAACATTGTGCCTTCTAAATATTGCATAAAAAGGAAGCATGTATAAAGAAAATAGAACAGGACCCAAAATTGAGCCCTGTGGGACCCCATACAAAACTGGTGCACAAGATGATGAATATTTGCCAGTCTCCACAAAGAGGGTTCAATCCTTTTAAATAAAATACAAACCAATCCAAAACATGTCCTTGAATCCCAATTTGCTGTAAGCGGTTTAAAAGAATGCCATGATCCAGAGTGTAAAATGCCGCACTGAGGTCCAGCAGAACTAAAACACAATTTCCACAATCAACAATCAACAATTAGTCATTAAAACTTTTAGCAATGCAGATTCTGTACTGTGTCGGGGTCTGAAGCCAGACTGATATTTATCGAAATTACCATTTTCCTGTAGAAAAGAAGAAAGCTGATTAAACAAAACCTTCTCCAAAAGTTTTGATAAAAACGGTAATTTAGAAATGGGATGGTAATTATTTAGATCTGTTGAATCAAGATTAGTTTTTTTGCGTTGTGGCTGTACGGTGGCATGTTTAAAATAGTATGGGACTATTCCACTGATTAAACTGCTATTAATCATTGCCAGTAAACTAGAACTAATAGTGTTTAGTGTCTCTAATAAAAGACAAGGAGTGAAATGAGACAGAGCTCCATCACACAACACAAACTCATTTCTAATCCTGTCCATCGTCGTCACTCCCAACGAACATCTTAACATCTTCAGCTCTGCTACCTCCAGCTCCACCTCCTGTCTTTTACTCAATGCCACTGTCTCTAATCCATACAACATCTCAGGTCTCACCACAGTCCTATAAACTTTCCCTTTCACAGTGTGGGACAAATACAAAAAAAAAAAACACAAAATAGCACCGACCAGTAAACCTGCTCTATGTTTATACAGTATTGTGCAAAAGAGGACAATAAAACAAGAGAGTATTTATAAACATAAACACAATGCAGTGCAAAAACAGCAGTCGCAGTAGACGTGTATATATGTGTGTGTGTGTGGGGGTGTGTGTGTGTGTGTGTGTGTGTGTGTGTGTGTGTGTGTGTGTGTGTGTGTGTGTGTGTGTGTGTATAAATGTGTATGTGTGTATAGACATGTGTATAAATGTGTGTATACACATGTGTATAGATATGTGTATAGATGTGTAAATAGACATGTGCATAGATGTGTGTATAGATGTGTGTGTGTGTGTGTGTATATAAATGTGTATGTGTGTATAGACATGTGTATAGATGTGTGTATACACATGTGTATAGATATGTGTATGTGTGTGTGTGTGTGTGTGTGTGTGTGTGTGTGTGTGTATAAATGTGTATGTGTGTATAGACATGTGTATAGATGTGTGTATACACATGTGTATAGATATGTGTATAGATGTGTAAATAGACATGTGTATAGATGTGTGTATAGATGTGTGTGTGTGTATATATAAATGTGTATGTGTGTATAGACATGTGTATAGATGTGTGTATACACGTGTATAGATATGTGTATAGATGTGTAAATAGACGTGTATAGATGTGTATACACGTGTATAGTATAGATGTGTGTATAGATGTGTGTGTATATGTGTGCATATAAGTGTATGTAACAGTGTGTATATAAGTGTGTGTATGTGTGTGTATGCAAGTGTGTATAACAGTGTGTATATAAGTGTGTATAGATGTGTGTGTATATAAGTGTGTATAGATGTGTGTGTATGTGTGTGTATATAAGTGTGTAAAACAGTGTGTATATAAGTGTGTATAGATGTGTGTGTATGTGTGTGTATAGATGTGTGTGTATAACAGTGTGTATAGATGTGTGTGTATGTGTGTGTATATAAGTGTGTATAACAATGTGTATATAAGTGTGTATGGATGTGTGTGTATGGGTGTGTATATAAGTGTGTATAACATTGTGTATATAAGTGTGTATAGATGTGTGTGTATAACATTGTGTATGTGTGTATATATGAGTGTGTGTATGTGTGTGTATAGATGTGTGTGTATAACATTGTGTATGTGTGTATATATGAGTGTGTATATGTGTGTGTATAGATGTGTGTATAGTTGTGTGTGTATACCATTGTGTATGTGTGTATATATGAGTGTGTATATGTGTGTATAGATGTGTGTGTATAACATTGTGTATGTGTGTATATATGAGTGTGTATATGTGTGTGTATAGATGTGTGTATAGATGTGTGTGTATAACATTGTGTATGTGTGTATATATGAGTGTGTATATGTGTGGGTATAGATGTGTGTGTATAAGTGTATATATGAGTGTGTATATGTGTGTGTATAAATGTGTGTGTATAACATTGTATATGTGTGTGTATAGATGTGTGTGTATAGATGTGTGTGTATAAGTGTATATATGTGTGTATATATGTGTGTGTATAAATGTGTGTGTATAACATTGTATATGTGTGTGTATAGATGTGTGTGTATAACATTGTGTATGTGTGTATATATGAGTGTGTATATGTGTGTATAGATGTGTGTGTATAACATTGTGTATGTGTGTATATATGAGTGTGTATATATGTGTGTATATATGTGTGTGTATATGTGTGTGTATATGTGTGTGTATAAGAGTGTATATGTGTGTGTATAGATGTGTGTGTATAACATTGTGTATGTGTGTATATATGAGTGTGTATATGTGTGTGTATAACATTGTGTATGTGTGTATATATGAGTGTGTATATGTGTGTATAGATGTGTGTGTATAACATTGTGTATGTGTGTATATATGAGTGTGTATATGTGTGTATAGATGTGTGTGTATAACATTGTGTATGTGTGTATATATGAGTGTGTATATGAGTGTGTATAGATGTGTGTGTATAACATTGTGTATGTGTGTATATATGAGTGTGTATATGAGTGTGTATAGATGTGTGTGTATAACATTGTGTATGTGTGTATATATGAGTGTGTATATGTGTGTGTATAGATGTGTGTGTATAACATTGTGTATGTGTGTATATATGTGTGTATAGATGTGTGTGTACTGGAGTGAGCACATGATGGCGCCAGAGGCTAGCTGTCAGTGAGAAGTTGTACACTGGAGAAGTGGCTGTAGGAGGGAGAGGAGGTGATGGATGGAGTGCTACTCACCGTTCGACTCGTCGTAATCTTCGTAAAAGCTTGGGTTAGGGTTCAGAGGTCGTGGGTCGTACTCCGGGCTGACCTCGTACTCATGAACCGGTCCCGCGACCAGAGCGTCCTGACCGTACGGCCTTCTGACCGACCCAGAACCTCGGATATTACACATGATGGCGTAATCCTCTACAGAGAGAAGATAAGACGCTGATAAATCCAGCACAGAGATACAGATACATGATCAGAGACTTGTGAAGGAAGGGAATCATTTCTGCTGGAAGTGTCTCTGTAGTTCTGTAGATGTAGAAGATGAGCCTCACACCTGCAAAGGTTAGTAACCTAGAAATCATCACAAAGCGCTTTTCTCTACATGAGTTTCTCCCTCCACACTGAGATGAGAACTGAAATCTGTGCAGTGAAAAAGGAGCGAAAATGATCTCGAGTGGATCAAAGACATTTCTGATGTCCATCATTACAGTTCCTTCATGGTCAAGGTTTCTTCTGATCACTGATGGAGACTTGAGTGTAAAACTGTTCATGGTGATTGTAGTCCTGAACCAAACTGTTTCTATTAATAACAGTCCAAATCCATCTTCATGGTTCTTTAACCTCCACAGGAACCTCGTGGCTCTTTAGACTATTCATGTGGAACCTCCTCAGGTGAAGAGAGTGGATTCGTATTGGAGAAAATTGCATCCAGAGGAATGAAATCAGCATGAATGTATTTTTAGTCATGTGAATTTACGGTCTTGGGTTTAAGCGACTCAGATCCTCCACCTTTCTTGCTGGAGGTTATAACGCCGTCATGTGCATGCTGCAGAACTCGGTGGTGTCCACGGTGAACTTTTTTAAAATCAAACTGCAGACGTTGAATCTGTCAGGATTCACATGAACGATGGGGGAGTTGATGTTGAGTAACTGTCTGAGCTCGATATACACACGTAAATATATACGAGGTCATATCAAAAGGTTTAGAGTCTAGTTTTGTAACCCGCCAACAGGTGGCAGTACAAGGCTGCATGAACAGTCACAGGAAGTACCAGCCTGTGGGAGCCATGCAACCGGTGCTGTTCAGACCACGTGCGTTATCACGTCTGTGATTTTATTACGGACAGCAAGTTAGAACAAAACGCAAACGTGGAATGAGACGTTTGACGTGATTGTGCGAGTTTACTGCGATGCTGCAGACCTTCGAGGGATTTTTGAACTTCAAGAGCAGTCGGGATTCATGTGGAGGTTCATTACCTTTAATACTGGAGATGAA
>MU574226.1:7718979-7721479 GCA_024362625.1 Silurus asotus | reverse complement strand
TGCAGTTATTGAGACGGAAATACACTTTATTACAAACTTTACAGTTTATATCAGTGTGAAACTCGACATTATTATTATTATGAGAATTATAATGATGATGATGAAGATGATGAAGATGATGATGATGATGACTCTCACCCTCACAGCCGAGACCGTTGTGTTTGTCTTCGTATCCCAGATCACACAGACATATAAACGACCCCACAGTGTTCTGACACACACCGTTCTGACACACACTCCTGTTCACAGCACACTCATCTACATCTGCAGAGAGAGAGAGAGAGAGAGAGAGAGAGAGAGAAATGAGAGAGAGAGAGAGAGAGAAATGAAAGACAAAGACAGACAGACAAAATAAAAAAACAGAGATGAAAAGTCAGAAAGGAAGAGCAAGGAAGACCGATGAAGAAAGAAAGAAAGAAAGATAGAAAGAAAGAAAGAAAGAAAGAAAGAAAGAAAGAAAGAAAGACAGACAGAAAGATGCAAGAGGGAGAGAGGCAGAAGAGAGAGAGAGAGAGAGAGAGAGAGAGAAATGAGAGAGAGAGAGAGAAATGAGAGATAAAGACAGACAGACAAAATAAAAAAACAGAGATGAAAAGTCAGAAAAGAAGAGCAAGGAAGACCGATGAAGAAAGAAAGAAAGAAAGAAAGAAAGAAAGAAAGAAAGAAAGAAAGAAAGACAGACAGAAAGATGCAAGAGGGAGAGAGGCAGACAGCAACAGGTAGCGAGACAAAAAGTCAGACAGACGAAGAGAATGGGACAGACAGAAAGACAGATGAAAGAGACAGACAGACAGACAGACAGACAGACAGACAGACAGAGGCAGATGAATAAAAAGAGGCAGACAGATGGAGATGAAAAAAGAGAGAAAGAGACAGACATGATGTTGAAATACATAAACTTTATCTGGTCTGCAAAACACACACACACACACACACACACACACACACACACACACACACACAATACACTTTTACACCCACCTTAGACTAATACACAACATAGGCTCTTGCACACAGAGAGGCAGGGAGGAACACAAACACACAAACACACAAACACACACAGAAATGGCTGTAATGTCTTTCACATTCGTCCTCTGCTCTTACTTTTTTTATCGTGCAGTAAAAAAGGAAACGTTTCAGCTGCCGTCTAGACACTCAGGATTACTTTACACTCAGCAGCGATTCCCTCAAGACCTGTGTGTGTGTGTGTGTGTGTGTGTGTGTGTGTGTGTGTGTGTGTGTGTGTGTGTGTGTGCACGCCCACATACCCTCACACGCGGGTGGATCCTGTGTCCAGGCGTATCCGTGCTCACAGACGAAGTAAAACGAACCCTCTGTGTTCACACACTCCACACTGTGCGGCTTCAGAGTCTCTTCTTCACACTCATCTATGTCTATACACACACACACACACACACACACACACACACACGTAAAAACAAACAAAGGGCACAAACAAAGAACTGTTTATTGTGTATGTGTATGTGTGTATGTAAGTGTGTGTGTGTGTGTGTGTGTGTGTGTGTGTGTGTGTGTGTGTTTGTGTATATGTATGTGTGTATGTATGTTTGTGTGTATGTTATGTGTATGTGTGTATGTAAGTGTGTGTGTGTGTGTGTGTGTGTGTGTGTGTGTGTGTGTGTGTGTGTGTGTGTTACCTTGACAGCGAGTGCCGTTGACTTGTCTGTACCCAGGGGGGCAGTTACAGTGGTAGGATCCAATGTTATTAACACACTGACCGACGCCATCACACAACTCTGTCAGCTCCTGACACTCATCCACATCTACACAAACACACACACACACACACACACACACACACACAAAATTTTATCAAATACATATGGTGTGTAACAGTTTGTATGGATCATTATAATGTGTATTGTTATTGTTATTCTTATTCTTATTGTTAATGTGTGTGTGTGTGTGTGTGTGTGTGTGTGTACCATCACACTGCTCTCCGGACTCAGAGAGAGTAAATCCGCTCTCACAGTGACAGATGAACGCTCCCTCTGTGTTCTCACAGTGACCCCTTGTACACACACTCTCATCCTGGCACTCATCAATGTCTGTTTTACACACACACACACACACACACATACACACATATACAATAAAAAGAAAGGACTTATACATCAATAGGAGATAAGCAAAAAATAGGTTTATGTGTGCATTGTGGGTAGTTTGCCTGTGAATTGTTGGTAGTTTATGTGTGCATTGTAGGAAAGTTTACGTGTGATTATGGGTAGTTTACCTGTCCATTGGGGTAGTTTTCCTGCATTGTGGGTAGTTTGCCTGTCCGTTGTAGGTAGATTATGTGTGCATTGTAGGTTGTTTATGTCTGCATTACGGGTAGTTTATGTGTGCCTTGTGGGTAGTTTATGTGTGCCTTGTGGGTAGTTTACTTGTGCATTGTGGGTAGTTTATGTGTGCATTGTGGGTAGTTTACCTGTGCAGGCTTTGCGGTCTGGAGTCGGAGTGAAACCGTCATCACACGTAC
>MU574226.1:7713979-7716479 GCA_024362625.1 Silurus asotus | reverse complement strand
ACTCACAGACTCACACAGACTGACACAGACTTACATTGACTCACAGACTCACACTGACTCACACTGACTCAAACTAACTCACACACACTGACACAGGCTGACACAGACTCACATTAACTTACACTGACTCACATTGACTCACACAGACTCACTTTGACTCACATTGACTTACACTGACTCAAACTAACTCACACCCTCTGACACAGACTCACATTGACTCACACTGACTCATACAGACTGACACTGACTCACATTGACACTGACTTACACAGGCTCACAATTTGATGGGTTCTAGATTTTAGATTACTGCTATTCTAGATTCAAGGTTGTGGGTTGTGGGTTAGATGTTCTGTTTTGTAAGATCTGGATTTTTGGTTCTAGATTTAACATTAAAGACTTTTGGGTTCTAGCTTGTGTGTGTGTATGTGTGTGTGTGTGTGTGTGTGTGTGTGTGGAGGGTTGGAGGTTTACCGATGCAGGTGGTTCCTGCTTGATCCAGATTAAAGCCCGGTTTACACACACAGGTGAAAGCTCCAGGTGTGTTCTTACAGCGACCGTTAACACACAGGTGAGGATCATCCACGCACTCATCAACATCTGTAACACATCACAACATCAACTACACAACTACTCACTACACACACCTCACACACCTTTCTTCACAAATATATGTGACACACAGCTCCTGTCAGGAACTTACATTAAAAACCTTAATCAATATAGAAAATATAAAACAAAACCAAAAATGTTGATTTTATTTTGTCAGTTGTGTTTAATGACAGAGAAAAAAATATAAAATATATATATACCAATTATTTTTATAAAATTCTGTCAAATGTGAAACAATGAAAAACTAAATCTGTAAAAAAAAAAAATTCAATCTGTAAAAACAAAATCACATATTTAAAAGAAAATGTAACAAATATATACATCTGTAATTTTTAATTTCAAAATTGTATTAAAAGTTATATAAAATGATATGTTATTATAAACATGGGTTCTGATGATTTATATAAACCATTAGAAATAGAAAAACAAAAAACAATGATCAATAGAATAAAAAAATAAAAATAAAAGGTTTTTTTAGTTACATGTTTTTTAAATATAAAGTATTAAAACATCTGGACATATTTATATTTGTATATATTTTTACTCCAGATGTAAATAAACAGTGAAAATTCCTCTCACCTACACACGTCGTGGCCTCAGCATTCAGCTCGTAGCCTTCATCACAGATGCAGTTGTAGCTCTCAGCCGTATCGTAGCAAAACCCCTGACCACAAATATCAGGACTAATCACACACTCATCCACTTCTACAGAGAAAAAGAAACAACATGGAATAAAAATATAACATTGAGGAGATTTAATGCAAATACATGTAATATCATAAATGTACACAGGTTTGGGTCTCCAAGTTCTCCAAGTGTAGAGAAAATTATATAGAAATAATATTAGTAGTGTAAACACACATAAGGAAAAGAAAAATGTTGCTAGGATGGTGTGTTGCAATGTTAATATTGTGTCATAATCGCACTGAGTGTGTGTGTGTGTGTGTGTGTGTGTCAATAAATTTAGAAATACAAACACACTTGTTTTATGAGGACCAATATTTTGTATGTGTGTATGTGTGTGTGTGTGTGTGTGTGTGTATATACCTGCAATCTGAGTTGAGTAAATGTCCTGACTAGCGCTGGAGGGTAAGAGGACGACTGGAGCAGCAGGTGATGTTTTCTCCACCACCACTGCAGAGAGAAACATGAGCAAAGAGCATGAGCTTACAAAATTACATCGGCATTCAGGGACAGGCATTAGGATGGTTTAAATCCTGATCGTTACCATTTTGTAGCCTTAAATGGAGAGCTATCCAGGTTAATGCTACTAAATTATGGTGTGCCACAAGGTTCAGTTCTAGGACCCCTGCTTTTCACAATATACATGCTTCCCTTTGGAAATATTAATAGAAGGCATGGAATTAGCTTCCATTGTTATGCTGATGATACCCAGCTATATATCTCATCTAAACCAGGTGTTACACTCAATTAGCTCAGATAACTGAGTGTATTAATGAACTAAAAGACGGGATGACTCATAACTTTCTATTATTAAGTTCTGATAAGACGGATTTTTTGCTCATCGGCCCAAAAACCAGTACACAGAAGCTCCAGCATCTGATCCTGCATTTAGACGGATGTTCAGTAACTATGAGTTGAACAGTAAAAGATCTGGGAGTTTTTTTAGAGCATCTTGTCTTTTAATAATCACATCAACCAAGTTACAAAAACAGCTTCTTCCACCTTTTTCATGACCTTCAGAATAGACTACTGTAATGCATTACTAGGTGGAGGTCCTCCATCATTAATAAACAAGCTTCAGTTAGTTCAGAATGCAGCAGTCAGAGTCTCACATGGTCAAGAAAATATGATCATATAACCCCAATCTTCTCGTCCCTACACTGGCTTCCTGTTAAGATTCAAATCCACTACAAACTACTGCTTCTTA
>MU574226.1:7668818-7683818 GCA_024362625.1 Silurus asotus | reverse complement strand
ATTTTTTTTAAAGTAACTCAGATATTAATGTGTAAATTTATAAAGTAACGCGCTACTTTACTCGTTACTCCAGAAAAGTCATATTATTACGTAACACACGTTACTTGTAACTCGTTACATCCAACACTGCAGGCCATGTCGTTATTTTAATGTTTTCAGTTTGAAGGAACGGCTTTACCCGTTTTGCTGTGGGACATGGAGCGTTGTCCTGCATGAACACTGCGGGCTGATTGGGTGATGAACGCAGGGAAGGAACAATATGTTGTTAAAGAAGGTTCTGATAAACGTTTGCATTCACTCTGCCATGTAACTGTAGAAGAGGCCAAACTCCTGCTGCAGAAAACATGCCCCAAACCATCACACTTCCTCCTCCACTTTTTACTGACTTCTTTACACACTTTGGGTTCAGTCTTTCTCCAGTTTGTCGCCGAACATAATGTTTCCCATCGGAGCCAAATAAATTAAACTTGCTTTCATCACTGAAGTGAACTTTGGACCAGTTCTCCTCTGTCCACACATGTTCCTCAGCAAAGCTTAGTTTAGCATTTTAATTCTTTCTGCTAATGAGATGTTTGGTCACTGCAGATTGGCTTTCAGTCCAAATGCTCTTAAACATCGAGACGCTGTATGACGAGACAGACCCTTACCCTGTTCAGCGCTGAACTGGTGAGCAATTCCAGCTGCAGTGTGGAAACGAAGCCCATTGAGATCCTCCACAGGATCCTGTCCTCTCTTGTATTTGTCTTCCGTCGAGGACCAGCCTTCTTGGTGGACTTGAATACGTTTGTGGTGATGTAAAGATTCAATATTCTTGAAATCACAGATTTGGAACAATAATAATGTTTTTTCAAATGATTTAGTTATTTTGTGGAAAAGGGGTTCTGGTAGCATGGAATAGACAAAAACTCCTTCAACTGTTGCGGAGTGAAGATCACATTATTTCAGAATTGTTCAATTGTTTATGAATTGTTCTCTAATTTTGATCACCATTTTGTGAGATATATATATATATATATACAGTGGAACCTTGGAGCTCGCAGCGCTCACGACCTCGCATGCTCGCGACTCTCATTCAGATCGGCTCGTGAGCAACCGCGAGCTGCTCAAAACGCTAGTTTTAACATTTCTAATCACGGTTTATCTCATTAAAATAGTCTAATAATTAAGTGTTATGGAGTGAAAGTGTTATTTACTCATTTAAATAGATTTCGTATAGTGTTCTTTGGGGTTTTTACTGGGTTGGAAGGGGCGTATCAAAAGGTCGTGAAAATTCGGAACTTGCGACCGGTCTTGGTCCCTAACCCTCACGAGCTCCGAGGTTCCACTGTACACATGTTCAAACAAACACATACATGCACACACACACACACACACACACACATACACACACAAAAATACACACATATACAACCACATACAAATACACATGTATACACAAACACACAGACACACACAACACATACACACACATACATCCCCCCCAACCACACACACACACACACACACACACACACACACAGTCATAACAATATGTTCTGAAACACAGACTTTGTTTTCAGCAGCACTTTGAAGTCTGGCAGTCAGAAAGTGTGGCCTCTGGAACCTGATATGAATCTGAAACTGTGCGTATAAACGTGTGTGTGTGTGTGTGTGTGTGTGTGTGTGTGTGTGTGTGTGTGTGTGTGTCCTGTTCTCTCAGCTGTGTGTATAACAGCATTTAACTTGGCTTGGGATTGAAAGCGTTTTGTCGGAACCAAGGAAAGATAGAATGAGTGTATCTGTGTGTGTGTGTGTGTGTGTGTGTGTGTGTGTGTGTGTGTGTGTGTGTAAAGGTCAAGTGTTCTGGCGTGTGTTAGCGTTTTTAGTCGCCTCAGGAAGCTAAAATCATAACACAGCTCAGCGTTTGGAGGAAGAATCTTCTGTAAGTGATGTAGTAGAAACTCAACCCCCGAGATCAGACATGGAAACGTGATCGGATGCAGAGATTTCAATAAAAATTTATTCTTTTATTCAGAAATAATAATTCATAAATTGTTCAGTATCCAGTAGAATAGGGAGGAGATTATCTCCTATTATTTATATGCAGATATACCAGGCACCTGAAGATTCACGGGATAAACGTTGTGTATATATATATATAGAGAGATATTGTTAAATCCCAGTCAGAATCCGATCAAAGAGATCCAGAATCAGATCTTTCCTGGTCCTGTGGCAGCCATTTTGTTTAAATGTACACAAACATTCAGTTTACTACCCAAAAAAATCCAAAATGGCTGCCGCAGGACCACCAACAACACACTGATATGAAGTAAAAAAAAACGTGTATAACATTCTTATATATATTCAAAAGTATGTGCACCCCTGGCCATCAAACCCTGACTGTCTCAATGTTTCATTCCAGATTTATTCCTCCCACTGGTTCCAGCTGTATAATGGCCTCCGCCACTCTTCTATGCAGACTTTCCACTAGATTCTGGGGCATGGTCTCATATCATATGTAATTTTGGTTCTGTGAACTCCAGGTAAACATCAGCAATAGTGAGAATCATCTGTTTTAAAGAACATGAGGTTAATGAGAAGGAATCACAGAGATGATCATCACACACAGACCATTTAAAAATGAGCTGCTGGTGTTGTAGAACATAAATAAAGTGCATGAGGATCCAAAGTCCTTGGATGGCTGATCCACATGGAATAAACAGAAATGTACCACCAACATAAAGGAACGTTCTGAAGATCTGATGTTCCCATGGTCAATCACAGGCTTGATAACTTTGAAAGGTTTTCCACTAGAACTTTGATACTTTGAGCTCCTGGTGAGATCAGACAATGATATTAGATAAGAGAAGGAGTCTCCAGTTTGAGTTCTTCCCAAAGATCTTTCACTGGGGTTGAGGAGGTCAGGGCTCTTTACGGGAAGCTTGAGTTCTTCCACTCCAATCTTCACACCAACAGCCATGACTTCATGGAGCTCAGGATTTCCAGCATCATGCTGTAGCAGGAACAAGTTTGGGGAAATTCTGAGTGCTTCTAAAGAACAGTTTGGAGAAGAACCTTATATGGGTGAGATGGTCAGGGGTGCACATAGTTTCGAGTGTATAATGTAGATGTTTATGAGTCGACAGACGAGTCTCAGTGGTGGTCTAACCGTGACCTCTGATCTCCATGTAAACAGATACATAGAGAAACACGAACTAGACGAGCATTTTCAAGATAAGATTCTGGGAACCTGGAGTGTATTTACGTCTGTGTGTGTGTGTGTGTGTGTGTGTGTGTGTGTGTGTTACATGGAGATCAGCGAGTCATGGACTTCCTTGGGCGTTTTTATATTTAGTAAAAACGCATTTCTCCAGACTCTCCACAAACACAGCGCCACCGTGCGTTTTGATTGGCTGAGAGCATCAGAAACAATGACAAGAACAACAACAACAAAAAGAAAAGAATCACAAACATTCCTCAGACGCAGAGATCTTTCACATCAAACAGCAGGAGAAACCAGACGCGTCTGTGGGAAATGTTTTTCAGAGTTTTTTTCTGGAAGTGAGATTTTTTTGGATAAACATGGACAAATAAATAAATAATGGAAAAAAGAATAAATAAATAATTTGGTAAGAAGAGGAAGGGGGAATAACTAACATCAAAAACTGTGGGTCTTGGAGAACAGAAGAAAAGAAAAGAAAAGAAAAGGAATAGGAGAAAAAATACTAAATTAAAATAAATTAAAAAGGTTAAAAATAAAAACATAAACAAATAAATAAAGTAAAACTAAATTTTACAGAAATCTAAATTAAACTGAAATATTATATCTGACTACCAAACGGTTCTGATTCACATCCCAGTCACAGCTCAGTTTGTGATCAGAAGAGTCAAACAATAATTCAATGTTCAGTACAGTGTTTAAATTCTAATGGAGGTTCTTCAGTCAGGTCTAATGAGAGACATGAGGCTGCTCCAAATGGCATTTTTTCCATTTTTATCTTCTAATAAAAATAAAAATAAATATATATATATATATGGGTTTTAGCTTGGGCATCTGTGGTCTAGACAACAGGTAAATAATACATAATAAATAAATAAACACCAATGGGATATAATGGGAAATAATGGGAAAAAATGGGAAATAATGGGATATAATGGGATATAATGGGATATAATGGGAAATAATGGGATATAATGGAATATAATGGGAAATAATTGGATATAATGGGAAATAATGGGAAATAATGGGATATAATGGGATATAATGGGAAATAATGGGAAATAATGGAATATAATGGGATATAATGGGATATAATGGGAAATAATGGAAAATAATGGGATATAATGGGATATAATGTGAAATGATGGGATATAATGGGATATAATGGGATATAATGTGAAATGATGGGATATAATGGGATATAATGGGATATAATGGGATATAATGGGAAATAATGGGATATAATGGGAAATAATGGGATATAATGGGATATAATGGGATCCAGTAAACTAACGAATGTTTCATGTAGAGATTTCATTGTGATTTTCATTGTGGCATTAAAAAAACTCGGCACGTCAACAGATCAGATCGCAGGTGAAGTTGATCATTATTAAGAAATGACTCTACACTTCCCTATACTGATCCCCGCTCTCTAAGACCCCGGGGTAGGTTCGCTCCATCTCCACTTTATTGACCATATTTGACAATATCAGTCTCCCAGTCCCAGATGACGACACCATCGTAACTTGAAAATATTACTAAGTTAACGCATCTCCATCGCAAGTCAGGGACTTCCTGCAAATGGAGGAACTTCTGTTGTGGGATTTTTATAAACAGCTTGAAGCACAAGATAAAAGCAAAAAGTTTAAATAAATAAAAAACTGAAATAGCATCAGGAGTTCCAATGGTAGAACTTCAACAGCTTCATTATTAGTCCATCCATTGGTCCATCAGTCTCTCATTCACTGCACTACTTTATCTGTGTGTGAGATTCGGAGCAGCAGAAGTGTAGATGGATGAAATGAAAATGATGGTAATTTTGATCCTTTCAGTCAGTTTTACTCTGTAAACATCAACAACAGCTTGAACTCCTCAATGCTGGAAGTGATCATGGTATGAGGTGATCATCTACAACTGGGTGTGAGACCTTCCACCATTCTAATGCTCTCTGCTTCACCTCAGGACCTTCATCACCTCCACATCTACCCTAACATCCTGGAGCACCTCACACCTCCATACACTTGTATATTCCCTGCTCCCCCTCAGTGTTGTTGTGTGGATGGAAGATAACGGTGATAAAGGAGCAGCTGGAAGAAGAGGTGAATAATTAAAGGGGTGAGATGAAGAGACGAGGATCTGAGGATCAGAGTGACACTTCAAAGTGAAAACAAAGTACAGTGAGGACATGAACTCCAGCCTGGATAGATAAAAAAATGCAGGTGTGTAATAGAAGAACAAGACACACACACACACACACACACACACACACACTCCAGCCTGGATAGATAAAAAAATGCAGGTGTGTAATAGAAGAACAAGACACACACACACACACACACACACACACACACACACACACATTGGGACTCCTGTAGATCAGGAGGATAACCCACAAGGCACCTGAGCTTTAAAAGTGAAGGAACATAAACTTCTCCTCACCCTGAAGAAAACGATCTGTTAATTAGAACCATGTTGCCATGGAAACACTGGTGTATCAGAACACACTGCGCTACTCTCAGAGAATTCATCAACACCTCTCTGCTGGGAGTTCCTAACCAAACACTGCTACATTATAGTTCCCAGGTCAGGGATTAAAGGTTAAATACACCACTCAGTGACAGACGCTTCATTACTTCACCTTCTACTCTCCCACAGCTTCACTCTCCCTGGAGTTCAAAGGTCTACATGCTGCAGGACACCAGTCAAAGCACATCGTTATGGATTCTCTTCGTTCTGTGACCCTGTTTGTTATTCAAACACTTCATCATTAATATATACAATAATCTCATCCATTTATTATACGGCAGACAGACAGACAGACAGACAGAGAGACATACAGACATACAGACAGATAGATAGATAGATAGATAGATAGATAGATAGATAGATAGATAGATAGATAGATAGATAGACAGACAAAGAGACAAATAGACAGACAGACAGACAGACAGACAGATAGATAGATAGATAGATAGATAGATAGATAGACAGACAAAGAGACAGATAGACAGACAGATAGACAGATAAACAAAGAGACTGACAGACAGATAGACAGACAGACGGACGGACGGGCGTGCGTGCGTGCGTGCGTGCGTGCGTGCGTGCGTGTGTATATAGATAGACTGATTCACAAGGTCAGTGATGATGTTGGGAAGGAACTGGACTCTATAATGATAGTGTCTGAAAGTAGGATGTTGTCCAAAGTACATTCTATCTTGGAGAACTTCTCCCACCCACTACATTAAACACTGGTCAGTCTGAGGAGGACTTTCAGTGACAGACTCATCTGAGGGTTCCACAGCTGCTCCACCAGATAGATGTTAAACATTAAAGATCATTTAAATATGGTTATAGATTTTCATGCCACACTTATTTATTGTTTATGTCTGTGGAAATGATGTGCAATAATAATTAGTTACATGTGAATAAATCACTTTTATAACTATTATTGTAGTCTGACTTTCTGTTATCACTGCTGCTACACTTTTCACTTAATATATACCTTCATATGTATTTTTAATTATATTTCTTATTTTGATTTTTACTTTAATCTTTTTTTTTATTTTTATCTTTTTCTGGTCAGCAACTGCAACCAAACTATTTCATGTTGATATTTTTATCATGTTGTTATTTAGCTTTATGTCACTGTTATTATTTCTATATGAATATTTCATACATTAAATTTCAGGTGTTTCTTTATATTTATTTTTTATTTTAAACTCACAACAACATTATTATTATTAGAAATAAAAAATCACAAGCTGCAGTAACACAATTCTACCAGAGGGGTCAGAAAATCCCTGAAAGTTACATACTGCAGCTCTAAGACTAAACCAATCTTTCTGAGTTCCGTCCTGCATCTGAGAGTGATTCAGACCTGCTGTAAGAGCAGAGAAGGAAAAAAGAGAAAAGGAAAAGAGAAATCAGCTTTAGAGGTCGCAGATCTGGTAACAATTATCTTTTAGGGAAAAAAAACGCCCGCTCCTCGGAGAGCACGCACGTCATTAACGTCTGCTTTAAAAAACTCACTCATCAATAATCAGCGTCAGAAGGAGGAGGAGGAAAATGAGGAGGAGGTGGAGAAGGAGGAGGAAGAGGAGGAGGAACGCTCCGGGAACGTCTGAGACACTGAGTCATGGAGAGAAGTCAAAGAGTACATTCAGGTGAAAAGTAAAATGTGGATGCACTCGCTTCACCCCACTGAGTCATCATCATCAGGAAGAGAGAGGGAGAAAGGGACAGACAGAGAGACGGAGAGACAGAGAGATGGAGAGAGGGAGGAACAGAGAGACAGAGAGAGAGAGAGACAGAGAGAGGGAAAGACAGAGAGATGGAGAAAGGGAGAGACAGAGAGAGGGAGCGGCAAAGAGAAAGAGAGAGGGCGAGACAGAGAGATTGAGAGAGGGAGAGAGAGAAAGAGAAAGCAAAACAGAGAGACAGAGAGAGAGAGAGAGAGATGGAGAGAGATGAAAAGAGAGAGAGAGAGAGAGAGAGAGACAGAGAGAGAGAGAGAGAGAGAGACGGAGAGCACAGAGTGAAGTCTGGACACTACATGAGCACTACACAGGGTCACATCTCTAGTTCAGAGACAAGTTTGGTGACACACCAACAGGTGGCAGCACAAGGCTGCACACACAGTCCCAGGAAGCACCGGACTTCATAAATCAGTATGTACATCATCCAGTGTACATCTGGAGCTGTGCAACTGGTACTATTCTGACCACGTGCACACCCTGTAACAAGCTCCTCACACGTGCACACCCTGTAACAAGCTCCTCACACGTGCACACCCTGTAACAAGCTCCTCACACGTGCATTTCTCTGTGGAAACAACAAATCTCAGTTCCACACCCACACTACTCGCTTCACCATTTTCCTGAAGATGAAGATCCGGCCCACAGTTTTGACCCTGTTGTGGAGATCGGATGTGAATAGCAGAAGGTCCTTCACGCTTTGAAAAGAAGACTTCCAGCACACACTGCAGAAAAACACTGGGAGGCGCTGTATTGCTACGCAAGGGGACTCTTTTAAAGGTCAAGTAAAAGTAGATAAATAAAGTACTTTCTTGGCAACAGAGTGAAACTTCATGATGGCACCTGGTGTATGTACAGTAATCTCACGCCCGGTTTATCACCAAACTGCATTTGACACATCACTGATTACGGCTCTCAGGTGACACCAATACATGATGCTGGTGGAGAAAAAGGTTTCCTCACATTTTGCTGACATTCACAACTTTTATTGTTCAACCCCTGTACATACACACACACACACATACACACACACACACACACACACACACACACACACACACACACACATATGCACATGTCAGTTAAATACACAAACAGTACTTACTGTTGCTGAAAGGGGATTGGCTGTTGGCTGTTAGGCGCCGCCTTCATGGTGAGGGTCATGTGAGCCAGGTTGCTGCTGGATAGAGGATATGAAGCAGGGCCTTGTGGGTAAACCTGCTGGGGAATGGGACGCTGTGGGATGAGGGTGTGTCCGTTACCGTGACCGTTCACTGGACCGGACGGATGAGAGGAAGCAGGAAGTGTGGTCTGCTCACAGAGTTTCCCTTTGGAACCAGGTTTACACACACACATCTGAGGCCTGAGACACATGCCACCATTTTGGCATTTGGGAAGGCAGTTGGCTGGAAAAGAGAAGGAGAAACATCTGGATCAGAAGTCCGTAATCTGCTTGCTCTCGAGGTTAATATCAGCCTCAGCATCTATAGGATACCTGGTGGAGTTATAAAAGTAGGCAGCGCTAATCTGAGGTAAAGCTTCCACTTTTTGAAGAGGAACCTGGACCTGTTTTTAAACCTGCCTGAGTCTCTGACCTTCTGAGGTGGCTTCGACTGGATTTGGGTTTTTTGGTGGAGTAGTGAAGTGAACCTGTGTGACCCAAACTGAGTTACTGTGTGACTGCTTCACAATCCTGATCTTCGCTGCTCCCTTGCTTGGCAAATTACAGGCAGCTGGTTGTTTAAGCTCCTGTGGAGTTCTTCAACCACTTACTCATGATCAACTCGTTCCTGTGTCTCATACACTAACCTAGACGTGTCTGCTTCACTTGCTGTTTACACATTCCCAAGCGTCTGTCTACAGAGCTCTCTTTATTCAGTTCACAATACACCTTCTCCCTGACCACACTCTGGCTCCTGAATCTTCTCTTATCATCTCATTCACACCTCACATCTATCTCCCAGACACTGCAGAAGTATGTGAGCTGTACTCCTGAAGCTGTTACACACCGTAAGATGATGTGTCTATATTATACATAGTGTGTACTTCAGGGATAAATGAGGATGTGTGTGTGTGTGTGTGTGTGAGAGTGTTTGTGTGTGTGTGTGTATGTGTGTGTGTGTGTGTGTGTGTGTGTGTGTGTGTGTGTGTGTGTGTGTGTGTGTGTGTGTGTGTGTGTGTGAGAGTGTGTGAGAGTGTGTGTGTGTGTGTGTGTGTGTGTGAGAGTGTGTGTGTCCTGAACGCTTTGTAGATGAAAGGTGACAGTGCCGGCCGGTCGTGTTCTTCACCGTCATAATTACAGGCTTCAATACAGAAACCTGATACCCATCACACTCCATCACACACACACACAGACACACACACAGACACACACACACACACACACACACACATGCGTGTAGATCAAACCCATGCTGTGCCTCTCAGTAACTACTTCATGGTCTGCTACAGAGCATGCAGACTCCAGGATAGCAACCCCCCCCACCCCCCGTGAACGTCTCCGCGTTCACAACACACAACTACACCTACACTAAACACACACATCTGGCACAACGATTTTTACTTTATGTAAATAATTAACACTCTGCGTGACGGTGTGGTGCAAGGGGGGTATTTAGCCTCAATTTTGCACAGTGTTTTATTCCACTTACACCACAGCACCTTCTTAATACTTTCTCTCCATTTATAGTTGCTGTTAACTTGTGTCACATGCTTGGTTGTGGGTGTGGCCTGGGCAGAAAGTAGCTCTACATAATGAGTATGGCTACACCCCATGTTCACACACCCCTCCTAAAATAGCAGGTTTTAAATCTGAAAGTCAGATAAATCCATGTCAAGTCTTTATTGTCCTCCGTGTGAAATCACAGCGTATCAAATCCAAACAAAGTGAAAAAAACAATCTGACATTTTTTTCAGGGAAAATTATACAGAAACATTTTCAATAAAAATGTGATAATATGATAATAACCTGCGTCCATGTGCATAATTAGGGGCATGGATGAGTTTTAAATGAACCAATCACATTTAATTTCACATTTGAAATGATTCAGATGAAGTAAAGATCAGCTGATCTTTTCGGTTCTTAAAGGTTCTCAAAGAGCTTACAGAGAACGAGTGGTGTCTCCATGGATACATTTTAAAACATCTTCTTTCATCTAAAAAAAACTCTGCGTCCATACTTTCTTTCCCAAAAGTCGCTCATCCACACTGAAATGACTGAAAACGGTCCAAATGTAAGACGTTTCGACCGTCGTCACTTCCGCCTGCTGTTTATTTACTTTCCAGCTCTGAAACCTCATGGCAGTGACTAATTATTTTCACGTTCCACACCGTGACACGTAATTCACGCCATGACACGCCATTTTCATGTCTATGCTCTTCAGAGGGGGTTTTAAAAGCTACTTTTTCGTTAACTAAAAACACAGTCTAGACGTGTAGACGGAGGCCAAAACGGAGAGTAAATATGCGCATTAGTGTGGACACGGCCTACATCTCACTGTCAGGCTGAACAATTTGTGCAATTCAATTAAATGTCATCGTTTTTATCCATTTTATTTGCTACATTGTACTTTGTCACTTACATTATAACAACCATAAACAATTGTTCCCTCCCCGGCCTCACTTTATTCTCTCTCTTCACCTTAATAAATAAGATCTCCTTCCATAATCCCTTCTTTAATACACATACGCATTTTTTGCAATAAACTTCTACACGTATCAACAATTAATGGAAAACGCATTTTTATTATTATACTGCATTTCTGTGTGCATCCCTGTGGATGTGCTGTTACTATAGAAACGATGATATATTTGAATTTAAGATGTAGAGATTTGTACAGAGATTAAATTATAAATATTAAAAAAAATTTACGAGCGAATACAGACAGCAGGATGAAGCAAAGTATACAGTATAGGAGCACACACACACACACACACACACACACACACACACACACACACACACACACACACATGCAGACACTTAAATGAGGTGAAACCCTCCTGGTCCTGAAAGCAGCAGTGAGGTCATATGTGACCTCATTTCCTGTTCTCCTGCAGCAGTGTGTAGTGAAGTGTTTCAGAGCCGTGCTTTCTTTTCCACTATAAATAGGGCTGTGTGAGACAGGTAGAACACAGGAGCACTGTTCTGCTCTGTCTCTCTCACACACACACACACACACACACACACACACACACACACACACACACACAGAAGAGATTTGTTGTAGGAAACTCTTCCTGGTGTGCTGCATGGATATGAAAAGTTTACACCCCCGTTGAAATGTCAGGTTTAAATATAAAAGTGTGAAAACTCTGTATCAGGAAAAAAAAAAAAAAAAAAAACATTAACTTGTGTTCATGTTTCAAATTATCCAATCACATTCGATTTCACGTTGAAAATGATTAAAAATCCCCAAATAAAGATTAACTGATCTTCTTGGTTCCTGCAACACCTGAAGACCCCCAAAGAGCTTACAGAGCATGAGTGGTGTCTCCTATAGAGATAGAAAATAATTGATCAGGATGAAAATCTTGATCTGTAACATGGAACAGTGTAAAGTTCATCATCTGACAAATCGAGAAAATGGGAAAGTGACATCACCCAGAACAGGACCTCCATTTAAAACACACTCCACCTGAGAGACCTCCAGCAACTTTACAGTGACGAGTGCTGCATAGGACAACAATCTCTCATGGTCTTTCCATGTCTGGGGCAGGGGTTATTATGGGGTTATTATGGGGTTATTATGGGGTTATTATGGGTTATTACAGGGTTATTAGGGGCACTGGAGTTATTAGTGTTGCGTACTTTAGTAGACCTGATGTCCATTATTTAAATTCTACAAGACCCACAGCATGGTTTTACATGGTCATGGTCTCTGAACATCTTGTTCCTTCACATTAGACTTGTGTCCTCCTGACAGCTGATGAATAAATCATCAGGCAGGAGAGAAAAGGCTGAAAGGCCGACACGCTGCTGACTCGTGCTGACTCACCGCTAATCCCAGATCTGATCAGCTTTAGTGAGATCTTTGCTGTAATTTGTAGCGTCGTCCTCTTGATCCCTCAGCAGCACACAAGCAAGCAGCATCCATAACCCTGAGATCCATCAGCTCGTATTTCAGAGCTTTATAAGGAGACAAACGCGGCCGGAGACGAAGCTCAGGGGAAATCCCTCCTGGTGTTCACTTCACATTATAGTATCATTAGCAAACAGCTGGGAAACATTTAGAATCTCATTAAAATCGAACTTTAATCTTATATGATATACGGATATCATTTAGCATTTTTCAACAATATCTATTTATAGTTACATTAGCGATTTGTCTGTGAAGCGAGTTGTCGTTACGTTACAGCATCTTTAAACCCTCGTTTCCTCGCCGCCGATCTTCCTGACTGACGCAAAGCTCTGACGCTGGAGACTCCTTCCAGTCCACGTTACATCACATGAACGTCACCGTACAGAAAAGCGTTTCAGAATCAGTACTGATTGTATGTTCCAGAACCGGATTGTTTTTTAGTTGTGGAGTGAAAAATACTGTGTGGAGACTCGATGAAGGAGAGCGAGGAGCAAAAAAGAAAAATCAAAGTCTATTAAATATTTAGCGAGAGAATTTACGAGGCGTTCTCCGTAGCGTGACAGGAAAAGGCACTGATCCTGAAAAGCGAATCGAGCGAAAGATCTATAGGATGAAGAACGAGTGGAGCGACTGACTGCGAGGTTCCGTTCCTCCATGATCAGGGAGAGAAATATTACCATGAAAACGATGAGAATTGATTACCTGAGAGATGTCAGAGTTCAGCGTCACAGCTTTCTCCCTCGAGCTACCACACTCGTGTACATTAGTGCATTAATATGGAGTTTATATTTGTGTGTGTGTGTGTGTGTGTGTGTGTGTGTGGGTGGGTGTGGGTGTGGGTGTGTGTGTGTGTTCACATCTGAATTTCTATAGAATCCTTGTTATTCTATTCTGTACATATATTCTGTTGCTATATGCTTTCTCATGGTTTCTCTGCGGTTTACTTTCTGAAGCATCTCCCCCATCTCTCTCACACTGAAGTGGATTAGATGATCTGATCTCTGCAGCTGTTCCTGTAGTTATTTATAAAAGCTTCCATTTAAATCAGTCTGTTTTAAATTTATCAGCCCTTTTTATATCTCCACCTTTATCTCATCTCTCTCACACACACACACACACACACACACACACACACACACACACACACACACAGTAAAAACGTTTCCTCCTGCACCCTGAAATCTATCCATTATTCACTTACACAGAATCTTCATTTAAACTGATACACATAGGCCACACCTCCTTCATTAAAACTGATACACATAGGCCACACCCACTTCAATAAAACTGATACACATCGGCCACACCCACTTCATTAAAACTGATACACATAGGCCACACCCACTTCAATAAAACTGATACACATCGGCCACACCCACTTCATTAAAACTGATACACATAGGCCACACCCACTTCAATAAAACTGATACACATCGGCCACACCCACTTCATTAAAACTGATACACATAGGCCACACCCACTTCAATAAAACTGATACACATCGGCCACACCCACTTCATTAAAACTGATACACATAGGCCACACCCACTTCAATAAAACTGATACACATCGGCCACACCCACTTCATTAAAACTGATACACATAGGCCACACCCACTTCAATAAAACTGATACACATCGGCCACACCCACTTCATTAAAACTGATACACATAGGCCACACCCACTTCAATAAAACTGATACACATCGGCCACACCCACTTCATTAAAACTGATACACATAGGCCACACCCACTTCAATAAAACTGATACACATCGGCCACACCCACTTCATTAAAACTGATACACATAGGCCACACCCACTTCAATAAAACTGATACACATCGGCCACACCCACTTCATTAAAACTGATACACATAGGCCACACCCACTTCAATAAAACTGATACACATCGGCCACACCCACTTCATTAAAACTGATACACATAGGCCACACCCACTTCAATAAAACTGATACACATCGGCCACACCCACTTCATTAAAACTGATACACATAGGCCACACCCACTTCAATAAAACTGATACACATCGGCCACACCCACTTCATTAAAACTGATACACATAGGCCACACCCACTTCAATAAAACTGATACACATCGGCCACACCCACTTCATTAAAACTGATACACATAGGCCACACCTCCTTCATTAAAACTGATACACATAGGCCACACCTCCTTCATTAAAACTGATACACATAGGCCACACCTCCTTCATTAAAACTGATACACATAGGCCACACCTCCTTCATTAAAACTGATACACATAGGCCACACCTCCTTCATTAAAACTGATACACATAGGCCACACCTCCTTCATTAAAACTGATACACATAGGCCACACCTCCTTCATTAAAACTGATACACATAGGCCACACCTCCTTTATTAAAACTGATACACATAGACCACACCTCCTTCATGGAGTGTGTTTCTGATTGCAAGTGTGTGT
>MU574226.1:7647568-7654048 GCA_024362625.1 Silurus asotus | reverse complement strand
TGTAAAGCTGCTTTGAGACAATGTCTGTTGTGAAAAGCGCTATACAAATAAACCTGACTTGACTTGACTTGACGTCTACAGTTTGAGATTGGGGCTCACACTCCCTAGGCCCTGGTCCAGCAGCAGTTACGGGGCTTTCAGCAGCAGGCCGAGCTGAAGCCGCAGGGGGAACGACTCCAGCGGGTTCAGCTGCTTCCTGCCCCAGTCGCCTGGAGACACCGGGGTCACTCTGTTTTTTTGGGACAGGCACAAACAAGATGTCCTATTTGACCACATTTAAAATATTTAATATCCGCATCGGTGGAAACAAAGATGCTATAGTCAAACCCGTCAATCCTGAACTTGAAAACCCTATTCAGTTCCTCAACACCTTCATTCACCTTCGTTGCATTGTACTTGTACATGTGTAATGACAATAAAGTTGAATCTAATCTAATCTAATCTAAAATTCAAGATCATAAAAACCACCCTCGTCACTCTGTTTTTTTGGGACAGGCACAAACAAGATGTCCTATTTGACCACATTTAAAATATTTAATATCCGCATCGGTGGAAACAAAGATGCTATAGTCAAACCCGTCAATCCTGAACTTGAAAACCCTATTCAGTTCCTCAACACCTTCATTCACCTTCGTTGCATTGTACTTGTACATGTGTAATGACAATAAAGTTGATTCTAATCTAATCTAATCTAAAATTCAAGATCATAAAAACCACCCTCCTAAAGGACACCAAGTATTTCATCAGTTGCAATTTACAGCCGAGGGGGGATTGTTTTCATGGGGGAGACGGTTCGCCGTATCGAGACAGCTCTTTAAGAATCGCCTCATCACTGATGAAAGGAGGAACATTAGACAACATGACTTTCTTAGCAGGAGAACTGAGGGGAGAAACCAGTATACACTTATTATTTATCACAATTCCTTTCTGAACTAATTTGGTCACTCTATCAAGACTATTCAGAAAAACAACAATTGCACTGTTCATTCTGGAGACACCCCACCACATTACCAATAGCTAACACACACTCCTCTACACTCACACCACACACCAAACACCCTCGCGTTTGAAGACGCCATGCTAAACACTCTCACTCACTCACACACTTACTCACACACACACACACACACACACTCACTCACACACTAAATATTTCCTAGATGTTTAAGGAAAAAATTGCAAAGAAACACCAAAAAAAGCAAGAGAGAGAGAGAGAGAGAGAGAGAATGGGAGAGAGAGAGAGAAAGAGAGAGAGGGGGAGAGAGAGAGAGTAAAAGAGAGAGAGAGAGAGAGAGAGAGAGAGGTAGAGGGAGAGGAAGAGAGAGGGAGGAAGAGAGAGAGAGAGATGGGCAGAAAAAGTGGGAGATTAATATATGAAAAAGAATGAAGTGTGTGTGTGTGTGTGTGTGTGTGTGTGTGTGTGTGTGTGTGTGTGTGTGTGTGTGTGTGTGTGTGTGTTGTATAGGAAATTAAAAGCAGTGTTTCTCAAAGCTGATATGCTTCTAATTACAGGGTCATTTTTCTCTCATCTAATCTTATCTGATCTCATCTTATCTCCTCTCATCCACTCCCATCTCATCTCTGTACCTCTTGTCTGATCTCATCTGATCTGATCTAATCTTCTCTCCTCTCCTCTATTCTCTGTCACTCATTTATTCCTTAAATCAGCAAAAGTTCTGGTCTGTGCTCCAGGTCTGCCCCTGGTTTGTCGTGGAGGAAATCCAGGCTGCTGAGTGAGCGCTCTCTCTCTCTCTCTCTCTCTCTCTCTCTCTCTCTCTCTCTCTCTCGATATATGGGCACAGAGGGGAATCCACCATCCGTGTTCTGTCTCTTCCTCTCATACTCACCATTCAGACACATAAACTGTCCTCAGAGTGTGCAAAAGAAAACGCTCTCTCTCTCTCTCTCTCTCTCTCTCTCTCTCTCTCTCTCTCTCTCTCTCTTTTTCTCTCTCTCACGGACCTCAGAGACTGAAGAGTCCAGAGTAAACATTTCACAGGGAAAATTGAATGTCAAGAAGTAAACATATGTTGAGCCATCATTAGAGTTTCTCCAGGAATACACTTCTGCAAAAGGTTCAGAGTGAGAGAGAAAGAAAGAAAGAAAGAAAGAATGAAACAGAGCAGATGGACAGATGGATGAAGAAATGAATCTTAAAGCAATTGAAGCAAAGCAATATTGGTAATATTTGATTGAAATATTAAATAGGTACATACATGTTTATATTATATGATTTTATTGTATTAATAATTATATATTTATTTAGAATGCAGTACAACAATATGACCACTAGAGGACTGCACAGTCTACACAGTGCTTAAGTCCTACTGCAGTAATAAAACCCAGACCTGAGAGCAAGTAAATAAATGTGTCTAAGCATGAAATAGGGAACAAACAAACTTCAGAGGCTTGAACATCAAAACTCTCATTACAATCTGAATCTGATCTGACTGGTGGAAAAGGCCGGCGCTCCCCATGGAGGCTGATTCTTATACACCATTTAATGTGAATCAAACATGTGACTGTAAATCTCTTAATACACCACTCTCACATCACAATTATAGAAACCATCAATACAATATACCAACACGTGGCATTACAGAGAGAGAGACATTAAAAACCCAGTTAAGACTCCAGACCTCTACACTACAACCACAACTGTGCACCTACAACATCTGGAGCAGCTCACAATCAATATCTGTCCAATAACATGATCAGATCAACATCTCTCAACATTCAAATTACAAAACCAATCAGATTGACCTTTCTGAAATGCAGTGTATTGTGTTGTAAACAAAGTAATATTGTGTCAAAACCAAAACTATTACATATTAATCATGTGCTCTGAGACCAGGAACTACCTGCTGTCCAAACTTTAATAGACATTAAATGAGTGTTTTGAAAATGACCAAACTGCAGGATTTAGGGTTCCGACATAGCATTTAATTACATGTTAAGCATTTTTCTAAAATAGAAAATCATTGAGGAAAAAGGTTAATGACTTTGTATATAAAAAAAACATAATATGATTTTATATATATATATATATAAAACATGCTCCATGCTTTATAATTCATATATTAATACATGAAATCAGTCCTGAATCAATTTAGAAAAGTACTGTATGAAAGCCACATGTCTCATGAGTTTATATTTTAAATGTAATGAAAATATCATGACGGACAGTACCGTCGTGTGTCCTGTAGATGGCAGTATAAACTCATTAATCATTTGCTTTTTAAACCCACCTGCCTTCATTCTACCCCCTTAAAATAATGACACTAAAATGGGTGTGATATGCTTCCTATACGAAAAAACTAATTCAGAATATACTAAAAAATGGTCAAAATATATTTACATAAATATATTGTCTATAAATACTTTAGGTTTAAATAAAATACATTGATTCGCTTCTAATGTGCAAAATTCATCTCTACATTAAAATGTGTTGTTCCACAATCCCAATGTTGACGATGTTTATTTGTGGTCCTGAGATTCAGTGCCTCACATCCTGGAAGTCAATCAAAATAGCTAATTTATTTAATTGTCCTGAAGTGTCAGTGCCCTAAAGTATGATCTCGGGAAACACAATTAAGTTTTTATTTATGGTGTTTTATTTTACTTTTTAGATCAAAATTGCTTCTTTTATTATTCTCTTTTTTTTAGTTTGCTGAATTTGTACTTGAGACAGTTTTTTTCCTCAACACACCAGAAGGAGTGGAAGATTTGAGAAAATCAACAGCTGTCACTCTTTTTCAAAACAGCTGTATGTGTAATGTACAGTATCAGTCATAACATTAGTATTGTTAATGTGTAGGAAAGAAAACTCATATATATATATATATATATATTACATGCAGTACACAAGTTCCGCCACTAGATGGAAGCAGCGTTTAACGTCAAACTCTACTTGTGCTGAAAAACACAGCTGAGAGTCAGTAAATAATAGCTGTAAAAATCTATAGGTTTTAAACAATCAAATAAACGATTTAAAATCTAAAACTGGAAAAAGATTTGGACTATACTGTAAATGACATTATATTTCTCCTCACACCATGGTCTGAACTGTCGAAGTTGAGCAATTACTATCTTAAAGTCGTCCACCGCTGCACAGTGTCCCTGACCTTCAGCACAAAAAAGCCTGACAGGTCTTCAGCGCTTTATGATTCAGATCCAGATTGTCATTAAAAATGTTACTTTATGGCTCCCAGAGGTTCAGTATCGTATTTATAACATCACTAAATTCAGCACTTTGTTTTTTTTTGTCCTTGTTTTCTTGACCTCTGTTCTTTTTACTGAGTCAGAAGCACACCACGTTGATGAGGAACTAACAGACGTCATCTGTTTTTATTGATGAAGTGAAAACAAAAATCATAGTCTTGGTAGCAAACAAAAATGAAAGGAGAGACCATGGGTTCCTCTCGATCGAGTCACCCCAGAGACACCAGTTTTGGGAACCCCATGGGTTACTCAGGGTTCTGATTACTCAGGGTTCTGATTACTCAGGGTTCTGATTACTCAGGGTTCTGATTATTTAGGGTTTTGTTACTTTAGGATCCAGAAAAAGAAACAGATGAACCTTGAACCACCTTCTGCTCTGAGGTCCATGCCTGAGGAGTTGAATCAGCTTTCAATGCCACATGCAGTCACTGCAAACTTTAACACACACACACATGATGAGTCAGTCACACACTCACACACACACTCATACACACTCACACTCACACACACTCATACACACAAACCATTTTTGGAAAATGAAGGCAAGACATTTCAGGTCAAAAAAAGTTCACAACACGACCAAATGTTTGTGGACACCCGACCATGAGATTGTTATGTGCTTCTTTTTGAACGTGGTGTTCCACATTTCCACTAGATTTCGCAGTGTGTTTGTGGAGATTGTCATGTGGAACACAATTGTATAGGACATCTTTGGATGTTCTGCTAATAAGAGATTTTCCAGAAGACCCAAACCAGTTCCAGCATCACAATTACAATAAAGAGCTGCTTTCCATGGGTTGGAAACGTGTGGAAGATCTTGAATGCCTTGCTAATAGAGTTCAGACCAACACCTATGTGGTACACTTCATCTTGTTGATGAGATCATTCAGAGAAGATGCACCACAGCTGACAGGAAGTCTATGTTCCAACAAACGTATAGTATTGTATGAGGCGAACGATCAACAAAAAAAATCTGATCAGGATCAGGAATCTGAAGACCAGGAGTGGATCTAGAAAATTATGTATGGGGGGGTGGGCAAGGGGGTGGCATGAGAAATATGAGGGGTGGCAAGTTCTTGTTGATTTAAGGAATGATGTATATATTCGGTCTCTAATCATTAAATAAAGACTTGTGCACAAGATTCATTATTTACAGGTATATGTTTTTTTTTTTTGTCATTGCATTGAAGCACTGCTGCTGTAAATCGGTTGAGGAAATAATTTATATTTTATAAATTGGGATGCCAGTGCCGGGGTGGCAGATGGGGTGGCAATGCTTTTTCTTAGGATCCCTGCCTCAGATTCTTGTTCTTGAGAAATGCAGAATCCGATGAGGTTTTCAGCTCCTGCTACACATCCGAATCGAGATTGGACGTGCATGCTTTTCTGCTCAGCGCAGATATACAGAGTGGGTATTTGAGTTAGTGTTGCTTCCCTTTTCATCCATTTTCCTCAGTCATCTCTCATTGACAACACTTGACTTGAGTTTGTTTGTAAACTTTTTATTAAAAGATTTGTTTGAAGTGTTGTATTTAACTACATTATAAATCATATCCAATGGTGAGTAAAAAAATTTATAAAGGGGGGGGGGGGGTTGTCACGCCCCCGAAACTACTGATTGCTGATTGGTTGACGTGCAGGAGAACAAGTAAAGACCGAAACGTATCGAAAGTTGTTCAGCGTCTTCGCTCACTTTCTACGTTCTGATTCTTCATTAGCGATTTCTCTCATTAGAACAGGAGATATTTAATGAAAGTGAAGAACTCACATTAGACTCAAGTTGTGGACTGTAGTGGGGTTTTTTTGTGGTTTTGCTCTTGAATTTGATGTTTTTTTCTTCAATCAAAATCAAATAGTTTGAAATGTTTATTGTCCTTATTTAACTACACTGATTTCCGCTGTTTAAAAAAATTTAACTTGATAAATTTGACTGAATTTTTTCACAATTCGACTTTTAGATTTTTAGACAGGAAACTTATACTTCAGTAAAATTTAATTGAAGTAACAGTAAATCATACCGGAGTAAAATATTTTATTTTTCTTTCCACCTCCGCTTGACGTTCCCGCAGTTCGAAGGTTGGCTTGTATATGGCTGTATATGACAGCATTGTTCTCCTGCCACGTGATTGGCTGACTGGATAACGGCATTGAGGTTAATGTGCAAAGTAATTCTCTAGTAAAGTTTATGGTAGCTGTGCTTGGAAATCAGTTATAAATCTGTAATCGTAAGAACGGGGTCATTGAGGTTATTACAAAAAA
>MU574226.1:7637568-7642568 GCA_024362625.1 Silurus asotus | reverse complement strand
TATATAAATTTAGAATACAGTTGCAAAAGTTGCCAGTGTGAAGGTCTTTTTATAGACTACAGTGAAGCACTGCGTCGGAGTCAGGACACGTACTCGGTGAATGTGTTACACATGACCTGTGAGTCAGAGGCACATTAAAATGAATATTTATGGCTGACTGAGGTTCAGCACGTTCCACAGATCTGGTAACAGAACCACAGGACGCAACGTATTACTTGGTGGTTAGAGCGAATAGTACTGATCCGACACCTCAAGACTAAAATCAGCAACGTACAGGAACATGAAGATCAGAACATGACATTTACAAGTGATTGGGAGAAAGCTGTTTTGACACAGTGGTGAAAAACAGAACCTACCATTATATATTTATACAGGGGCGTCTCAATAAATTACAATATCACTAAAAAGTTTTAATTTATTTAATACTATTTATTTTAGTAATTCAATACTAAAAGTCAAACTCATATATACACAGACTGATATATTTCAAGTGTTTATTTATTAAATTGTGATGATTTTGGCTTACAGCTGAAAAAAAACCTCAGAAAATAAGAATATTGTGAAAAAGTTGAATATTGGAGACATGTGGTGTCTCACTCTAATCAGCTCATTAACTCCAAACACCTACAAAAGGTTCCTGAGTCTTTAAATGGTGTCTCAGTCTGGTTCAGGCTCCACAATCATGGGGGGGAAAACTGCTGACTTGACAGTTTTCCAGAAGACGATCATTGACCCCCTGCGCATGGAGAGTGAGACACTAAAGGTCATCGCTAAAGAAGCTGCTGTTCACAGACTGCTGGATCCAAGAACATTCATGGGAGATTGAATGGTAGAAAAAGATTAAACGAAGCACATTCAAGAATATGTGGAGATTCATAAAGAGTGGACTGCAGCTGGAGTCAGTGCTTCAAGAGCCTCCGCACACAGACGTCTCCATGGGCTACAACTGACTCATTCCTCGTGTCGAGCTGCCAGGAATCTTTGGAGCACTGCATGCTTTCTTCTGCTGAACAGCTTTATGGATGAGCTGAAGGCCACTGTCAAAAAAACCTTAGCTTCCATACCACCTCAGCAGTTCCACAGACTGATCACCTCCATGCTACAGTCTGATCTCCTCCATGCTACAGACTAATCTCCTCCCTGCTACAGTCTGATCTCCTCCATGCCACAGACTAATCACCTCCATGCAACAGACTGATCACCTCCATGCCACAGACTGATCTCCTCCCTGCTACAGTCTGATCTCCTCCATGCCACAGACTAATCACCTCCATGCAACAGTCTGATCACCTACATACCACAGACTGATCTCCTCTATGCCACAGACCGATCACCTCCATGCTACAGACTGATCTCCTCCATGCCACAGACTGATCACTTCCATGCCACAGTCTGATCTCCTTCATGCCACAGTCTGATCTCCTCCATGTCACAGACTGATCACATCTATGCCACAGACTAATCACCTCCATACCACAGTCTGATCTCCTCCATGCCACAGTCTGATCACCTCCATGCCACAGACTGATCTCCTCCATGCCACAGACTAATCACCTCCATACCACAGACTGATCTCCTCCATGCCACAGACTGATCTCTTCCATGCTACAGTCTGATCTCCTCCATGCCACAGTCTGGTTTTTGTTAAATGTGAGCCAAAATCATCACAATTAAAAGACTTGAAATATATCCGTGTGTGATGAATCTATATTATATTTGAGTTTTACTTTTTGTATTGAATAACTAAAATAAATCAACTTTTTAATGATATTATAATTTATTGAGATGCAGCTGTATATATATATACATATGTCTTTGCATGCCACAGTAGTCACCTAAATCTAATAAGTTCAATCTAAACCACAATAACTCAAGAACAAGTAAATATAATAGTTAAAACTGGTTTATAAATAAAATCTGTACTGAAGAGGCTTGTGCTGTTTTTCTATTCATATGTAGGATAAAAGAAGGAATTTTTTGGAGTCTCCAGCACCAGTTTCATGTAAAGCTCAAAGCCCATATTTTGTAACCATCATTAACGCAGAGGATTTCACACTTTGTAGTGACAGAATTATTTTTTTTAGTTCCTATAACACAAATGAAAACAGGAAACTCCATTTGTATTGTAAGAACAGAGATATTGTGTAATACCTGTTATTGGTGATTTTTTAGTCATCAGCGAGGGCAAACAGCTGTGTTTATACAGCTGTGTCCACTTCCTGCTTCACCTTCTCCACACCATACAACCTTCTCTCTTATTTTCCTCATGCATCAGCTGCTCGGAATGGTGCTGGTTGGTGAAAAAAAACAACAACACGTCAGTATTATGGTCAGGTGTCCACAAACTTTTGGCGATAGAGAGCAAAATGTCCAAAATACCGAGTTGGGTTTGTTCCCGTTATCACGTATGGAACATAGCTCTCACAGTTCTCTGTGAATGGGCTGTTGCTATGGAAACAAATGAGAAACACATTTTATATGAAACAGTGATTTGAATTACAGGGTTCTGGTCAGAGAACCAACACATTCTGATCAGTCGGCACTGTGACGTAATCGTATTTAATGTCACGACGCATTGTTAACGTTGATTCAATCACTCCCAGCCCCTACATTAACATAAAAAAGATGAAAGGAAACGTTAACGCCCATGTTTAACGATGCAGAATGTTTTTGTGTCTTAAAACCGCCTCTGCAGCTAAACTGTGAAATTTATAAACCAATAAAAATATTCACATTTAATTATACATTTACTGTTCACTTTGCACCGTTCATTGTGATTGGTATCGCAAATACGTGTGATTATTTCGAAACGTCTGAAATAAATCATGCAGTGTTGCACAAGAGACTAGTTGATTTTTCTAATAACCAAATTTCAGATTCAGGTTACACCAGTTTAGGCCCGAACCAATGAGCTACGTGAGCTCAACATGTACACTCACATCACAGATCACCAGGACCCTTGCAGAAGCACACTATCTTGTGCAAACCACTTGTGTGTGTGTGTGTGTGTATATATATATATACACTGAGTGGCATAACATTATAGCCACCTGCCTAATATTGTGTTGGTCACTCTTTTGCTGCCAAAACAGTCCTAAACATTAGCAGCATTACCTTCTTCAGCACTTTAAGCTACTGTTCCTTCCTTGGAGCACTTTTAATAAATTCTGACCAGTGCAGGTAACAGAAACAGCCTACAAGAGCTTCGGTTTTGGAGATGCTCTGACCCAGTCGTCTAGAAGTCGCAATTTGTCAACTCTCTTAAATCCTGACACACATTATTCCTGCTTCCAACACGTCAACTTCAAGGACAAAATGTTCACTTGATGCCTAATATTCATTAACATGTGAGATGATGAAGAGATAAACAGTGTTAGATAGATAGATAGATAGATAGATAGATAGACAGACAGACGGACGGACGGACGGACGGACGGACGGACGGACGGACGGACGGACGGACAGATAGATAGATAGATAGATAGATAGATAGATAGATAGATAGATAGACACAGACAGACATACATACAGGTAGATGGATAGATAGATAGATAGATAGATAGATAGATAGATAGATAGATAGATAGATAGATAGATAGATAGATAGACACAGACAGACATACATACAGGTAGATAGATAGATAGATAGATAGATAGATAGATAGATAGATAGATAGATAGATAGATAGATATAGATAGATAGATAGACAGATAGATAGATAGATAGATAGATAGATAGACAGATAGATAGATAGATAGATAGATAGATAGACAGATAGATAGATAGATAGATAGATAGATAGACAGATAGATAGATAGATAGATAGATAGATAGACAGATAGATAGATAGATAGATAGATAGATAGACAGATAGATAGATAGATAGATAGATAGATAGACAGATAGATAGATAGATAGATAGATAGATAGACAGATAGATAGATAGATAGATAGATAGATAGACAGATAGATAGATAGATAGATAGATAGATAGACAGATAGATAGATAGATAGATAGATAGATAGACAGATAGATAGATAGATAGATAGATAGATAGACAGATAGATAGATAGATAGATAGATAGATAGACAGATAGATAGATAGATAGATAGATAGATAGACAGATAGATAGATAGATAGATAGATAGATAGACAGATAGATAGATAGATAGATAGATAGATAGATAGATAGATAGATAGATAGATAGATATTATGTAGTATTATATTTTATATCAGCTGAACTTTACGCCTTTTGTATTATAAAAGTCGATCAAAAGAGAAATAAAAAATGAAACTAGAAATAAAAACTCGGAGCAGTAGTACCTCCTGTCTACTGATGTGTGGTACTACTGAGCAAGTAGCAGTGGTGCAGATCTGGCCGTGTTTGTGCTCCTTTTGGCCTTCCACACTGATGTCTGTAGGATCTGCAGGGGGGTTGGTGGAGCTCAGAGTGACGCGCGCACTTAACGCTCCGAGCGCCTGCGGACACGGGGACAGAGAGCGCTGGAGACGGAGCGAGAAGAACCAGGCAGCACCGCCCATACACACACACACACACACACACACACACAGGGTACCGTTACACCTGTTATTTGTGCACGCGGGTGGATCTCAGGAGCGCAGTGGAGATGATGGTGTAGTCGCAGGGAATTTGCTCCGTGTATCGGTGAATGTAATTCCTGTACATTGACCGGCTGGTGAGCGCCCGGTTTCCGTTCTCTCTGGTTTTTTTCCCGACCCGACAGTCGCCTCCTCTTCGAGAGATACGAGCCGATGCGATTCTTCAGACTCACCTTCAAGTGTTTCGTGGATTGTTTTTGAAGGTGCCCTTTTTTTCTCCTCTTGATTTTTTCCGACGTTTTTTGTTTTCCGTTCCGCGAGACCCGCGTTTTTATTACTCACGTTTAATCCTTAATTATAGAATATTATATATATATTGGGACAAACATCTCCTTCCCCAAAAAGGCTATCAGTGAGCCTTTTTTTTTATTTTTTT
>MU574226.1:7630377-7637074 GCA_024362625.1 Silurus asotus | reverse complement strand
CCAACAACAACACTCCTATAGATAACAACAGCAAGACCCCCAACATCACTCCTACAGAGTGCAGCAGCAGGACCAACAACAACACTCCAGCGGATGCCAGCGGCGAGACACAGCCTGAGAGAGAGACATGGACCAGGAAGATGGACTACATCATGTCTTGCGTGGGCTTCGCCGTCGGACTGGGGAACGTGTGGAGGTTCCCTTACCTCTGCTACAAGAATGGTGGAGGTGAGTTTTTATATATATATAAATATATACACATACATATCCTTTTACTGAGACCCCCAGCAGTGATCTACATCATCTTCCATCAGCTTCATATATGAGACAGTTCAGGGCGTGTGAAACACTTCTCCAGTGCTCCTCTACATTTCCAGTTTTACCCTCATGAAGAGCTGAAGACTTGAGTCAGGTGTGGTAGAGCAGAGGAAGCGGAGATCCTCCAGCTGCCCTCTGACTTCCACGTCAGTTTCCAGCTGTCACTTAATATGCTGTGGATAACAGGTGTAGAGCTAAGAGTCGTGCCCAAACTGCACTCGTCCACAAGTTATAGTTAGGTTGTAATCGTGTCTCACACACACACACACACGCGTTTCTGGTTAAAGGATGAGCACCAGATGAACCCGAGTGCACCTTTATCTTCTCGAACGCACCAAATCCAGGTGTGGTGTCAATCACTTCACACACTTTACACGTACACACGAGTCAGCAAAGAACAGCATCACGGATACAGTCAGCGTTCCAAGTCGATAGGTCAAAGTTCTGTCACGCGTACGAACAGAGAACTCGTGCGTCCCGATACTTTTGGTCCTGTAGCGTATGCACGGTTGTGTGTTGTATGTATTGTGTATAGTTGTGTATGCACGTACTCTAAAAAGGTAATTATGTATCTTCAGGCTTATTCACAATTATAATACTGGATATACCTGCAAGATACATATCACAGGTACTTCAGCTTCAAAGAACATTAGGGATTAATACTCTTGTTTTTTTGAAGGAGACACGTTCTCACACGTCTTACTGTAAAACCGGTGTGCACGATGAATCAAATCGGGACGACTTTGATAGGGAAACTTTGCGGACGAATTTGCAAACCGTGCAGGTTTCCCTGAAGGTCAAGTCCTCCAGGGTTGCCAGATCAGTCGTTTCAGTTTATTCGATGGCGAATTTGGCCCGGTTCCCATCTTTTTTTCACGTGTAAATCTAAGACGCTTATCTTTTGTCGACGTGCCATGAAGTAGGATTTATACAGTTTAAAGGTTTGGACTGTTAGGAATGCGACTCGTGATGAGTTCAAGGCGTTAATCAGTAATCGGAGAAAAAAAGCAGCGATCTGTAATCACATCAAGGCTGCTGATGTGTTTAAGGAGTTAACGACCAATCAATAAAGCCATCGAGGCGTCTTTATGAAATGCCGTGTTTGCTTGTAAATGGGTTGGGAGTCCAGCGTGTTGTTCATAATCTTGTTATTGTTGAAGTTAGATAAGCACAGCGGACTGTTAGGGGTCAGAGTAAAGGTCATTATTAACGCTAGTGTATGGAAAGTGTTTTACACAGAGCAGCGTTTTTAGACGCTGATTTACCAGGATTGAATTTTTCCTTCGTTTGAACGACAAAACCCCCCCAAAGAAAGTCCTGCCCCATGAAGATACACTTTAAATGTGTTGGAGCAGATCTTTAGAGACCTGCTATAGAGCTAGAAACCCTTTAGAAAACCTTTAGGGTGAATTTTTTCATGCTGATTTCATCTCATCTCACCTTCACCTACATCAGTCAGTACCTGACTTTATTACCTGTCTGAATGAATCTCCTGAAATACACTCTGAAATCTAAAGGAGGTTATTATAACAGTAAATTAGGACAGAAGTGTGTATTTATATATATATATATATGGTCAGGTGTCTTTTGGCCACATCATGTATAGTTTTGTTCGTTATAATAAGACTTTAATATCTTAAGTTTATAGTTTATAGAGTTTATTTCACCCTTTAGCTACGCGGGTTCAAACCGCAGTCCTGTTGAATTAGTTTTGAGCGACGTGTCCGTACGAACTCACGTCTTCTGATACGTCATCGTTTCTATAGCAACTCAATTCCGAAAGATTTGTATGACGGCTGAACGGCGCAATCAATCTGAGCGTGAATGGTTTCAGAGTGTGGAAGGAGTCTCTCCGGCGTCTGAGTATCTGTAACACTACGTTTCTCTCAGTAACGTGTAAGACAGAGAGAGAGAGAGAGAGAGAGAGAGAGAGAGAGAGAGAGAGCGTAATTCGTGATTTTTCATTCATCGATCGTATAAACCAGTTCAGGACGTGCCGTTACATGAAAATGATTAACTTCCTCTTGAAGCTGTGCCCCGACGTGTTTTTACGCCTCATGGTTGTTCTGTACGTTAATATTTGGAGCTGGTATTCGAACACACTTTAATCCCGCTATTAATATGGTTTGGTTTGGTTATTTGTGTTTGTGCCGCTGGTGTTATCAGAGCCTATAGATGTTGTAACATCGGATTACTGGTAAAGTGTCTCGTCATTGACTCACTAGCAATGTGACTGCACGTCGGTATCTGTGAGTCATCGTCATGAGCCAAAGGCTGAATGAAAGGTCTTTAGTCAAACGTTTTATCACACACCTCCATCAGGAGTAAACCGGAGAGTTCGCCAAAAAACGGCTAACCAAACAAACCTGCTGCCGACAAGCCGATGCACGCCGAAGTGTTTGCGAACACCTGTTCATAACACTGGTATAACATTCTTCAGATTTTGAACAATGTGCCTGTTGTGATGTTTCAGCCACACAAGGCAGTCAGGAACAGAGTGATGGAGGTGTAACGAGGGGGTCGGGGGTTGGGGGGGGGGGGGTGCTGGGAGAGACGCACCGATCAGTTTGGTGATAGAAGTAAAAACGTTTCTGACTATAGCATTGTTTCGAAAGTATTGGAACAGTAGGAACTGCCGTTCAACGTTGCGTATCAAGACTCGACTTAGAGCCTGTGACGGAAGACGATCCGATCGTTACATGAGCAAAAGCCGAAAGACTTCAATTAGAACTTTTTCCGCTTTGTTTCGTCTCCGTTAATATGAAAAAAAATGCTAAATACATTTGCTATAAGTCGTTTTTACCAGAGCTTTAGGCTGATGATATTTTAGGGTCGTAATCTAGTGAAAAAGTGTGGATCTATTCATCGATAGAGCCTTAAAGCACTCTCGTACGTCGCTCTGGATACGGGCGGCGCTAAAATAGCAGTAAACGTAAAACATTTAGCGTAAATAAGCGCCGTTATTTATACCTGCAGCCTCTACTGGGTTGTTGTTTGCTTTGAAAATCCAGATCTCATATTCATCTCAAACCCAATTGTTTCGAGCGTATCGCAAAAAAACCAATAATATCCTGCTTTGACAATCCAGGGTTGTACGTTAGGCGAGGTACGGCGATGGGATTCCACTCCGCGTGATGCAGTACGGTAAATTAGCCGAATAGGGAATTTTGAGGTATCTGAAAAAGAGAAGCAAATCTGCATATCTCCAACTCGCTGTTTTGTTTTTTATTCATTTACATTTACATCTGCGGCATTTAGCAGACGTCCGTGTCCAGAGCGACATAAAGTGTTCTCTAGCAGCGTATGAATCCACACCGGTACGCCAGATTACAACCCAGCGAGGCGCGGCCGTAGGATAAGTCCTGATCTCACGCGGCCTACCTGACACGTTTCTTATCCTACGTTTATTTCCTCTTCTCTACACTCAGGAAACGCTCGCTCGTCAGAAGTTTGGTACGATCGGGAATGGAAAAGGGCGGGAACGCCAAATCAAAGGCGTGTGGTCTGCTTTTCCTACGCCACTTTATTAGCATGTCGATATGAGTTTCCTTCCAGTGTGTGTTTCTTTTGACTACCAAATTCATTGAAAAGCGAGAGTCCATAATTCGAAAGCTCGGCTCCGGTGACTGACGGGTCGAGATTTTGTTTTTGTATTTCGTTTTAGTATCGCTTTTTGCAACATTTAGCCTGAATGTCGATTCGATTTGATTATACTTCTTGATAAATATAACCTCGAAAGCCAATATCTTTACCCTATGGACATTTTTATATCAGTACGTCACAGGATCCTTTGCTGATTTTACTTATTAGACCCCTGTACCCCCCACCGGTTGGCGCTATCCTGCGGCGGCTGAAAGGTCAAGGCTCTGAATGTTATTCTTGTGCTCGGGTTTCCATTCCTTTTAGCACCGAACGGGACGATTTGCTTTCGTTGCCTTCTGGCACTTTGGATAGATGGGAAGCGATCTGGCTTGGTTTGCCCCCTACAGTGGGCACAAAGGGCACAGAGAACAAGCCGGTGGGAAAATAGCACAGAGAGCATCAATTCTCTCGAAACAAGAAGAGATTCAAAAGAGACCTGCCAGATAGAGAGAAAATAAAGAGAATCGACCGGTTCGCTGAAATGTCTCTTCGCAAATACTTGCTTTACCCCCGACGGGGAGCGCTAAGGTTACCGCCGTGTGTTGGCTCAAACTGTGGTGGCGCCGTTTTCTTTTCCCAGTAAATTACAGTAACTTACTGTACATAGTGGACAGGCTTTTAGAAACGTCCTGCAGTCCCAAATCACGTCTCCTAGGTAGCGATTTAGTTTAAATAACACAATTCTCACACACCTCTCACATTTAGCCTGATGGAACTTGTTCGGTTCTCTTTGACTGTACCGTTCCTGCCTGCGTCACGCTCACTTTTCCCTGACGATTCTAATTCTCCCACAAGTGGAATACTGATTGTAATTTATGCCAGAGGTCCAGCTAGAAAATCAACCCTAATTACACGGATCAGTTTTCTGATTTCTGTAACGTCCGAAGTGCATCATACACTAAATTGCCAAAAGTTTGCGGACACCTGGTCGTAAGTACGGTATGTGTTTTTTTTTTGCGACATACTAATAATTAGCAACTTCTCTTATGATAGAACGCATGTAATCCTTCTTCACCGTCCCCTTCACTTGAACCACAGCCAATCCCTGGGATTCACCCCCCTGATAGGACATCAGTCTACGTATTAATATTTACACTCATTGTCCTCCTGAGAGCAGAGCCGTTTTCCAGTCGCGCCGTTGGCTCATTTTAGTGTCCTCACGTGACTTTGTGTTTAATTGAATTCTTTTGCTCCTCAGAGATGCGCTGTTGCCACCTGTAGCCATTAGCGGTTCTCTGTAGCTCTTTAGTGAACTCAACTGTACAAACTGGGGGATATTAAAGGGTTTATTAACCGCTAATTCACCTTAATGGATCCACTTTAGCGTAAAAACCTGCGCGACGTAAAACCGGCACTTCTTTCTCGTGACACGTCACGGTCGGACGTGTGGACCTACTTTCACGTTTCCTCGTAATCATGTGGCAGAGTAGAAAACGGTTCTTGTGCAAACTAAAAATTGGCGGACAAGTTGAGCGAAATGCAATGGTGTGGGTGTGGCCTAATATTCTAATTAGCACACTTGTTTGACAGCTATGTCTCAGACAGCCAGGTGGTAGATCTTTATTTATTTATCGATCGATTGACTCACAGATATCGCAAGATCTGGTTTTCAAACAGCGAAATCAATGATATCAGCACGTGTGTTTTTGTGTCGCCGTGGCGTCCGGACAGATTCCTGCCCTCAAATCAAGCGTACTCGAGTGGACGTTCGGTCACGTACACTAGGCCGTGTTACTCTTCTGTATCATCTGAAACCTAATATGTGCGTCTAAAAAATAAGAAGTATATTAGGGTCAGGAGACGGGCCTGTAAATGCTGCCTTCTTCACCGCAAAGACACTGGAGATCCTCCTCCTGCCTGTGTCCGCATCCTTCAGTCTTTAAACATCAACCTGTCCCTGTTCCGTCCCTGTTCGGCGCTCACGTAACAGACCCGTAAATCCACTGCTGAAGCTTTCATCTCACTGCGAGGTCGGCTGTGAAATACACTCTGCCCTTCAGCCTTGAGGAAGACTCCTCACTCTTCATTTTGTGCGGCAGTAAATTCGCAATCTCGGTTAGATTTGCAGAACATCTAAACAAGGTGTCAGACGCAGCAGCACATCCAGCAGCAGGTTTCCGCAGGGTCTTAAAAATCTCAATTTAACACCTTTAAAAGTTACAATCGCTTTTTTGGGTTTTAAACGGGTTAAAATTTACCGACGTCCATGTAACGCTGATTCTAACGCTCATTGAAATGCGATTTAATGGGATTTCCGTGGTTGTTGTAGTTCTTTCTTTCGCTAGTCTGTATATAATTCACGACAACCAATCAGCTTCCTGTTACCGGCGCGAATCTCTCTCGAATTGTTCCACAGATTTAAATGATTTCCAGCTATAGGGAAGTAGTGCAAGTTCATGCTTGAACAATAAATAAACGCTGAACGTTTTTGCGCGTGTGTTTTTGATGGTCTTAAATTTCATTCTTAAAGCTAAAAAGGTCTTAAATTTGAAACCTGCAGAAACCCTGTACAGTAGTTAGAGCACAGAGGACACGCTGCCACGTCCTGTCGCCTGACTGTGAACCACACCGAGGTGAACTCTGGCACTTAGGCACTAAATGCCACCACTTAGAATAGCATCAGTTAATCTTTTAAACCCCTTTCCTAAATGAAGTCGCGCTCAGGATGATGTATGGATCAGGAAGAGAAAAAGCTTTGTTTAATCATTTATGTGAATATTACACTCTCAAACATTTC
>MU574226.1:7572877-7625377 GCA_024362625.1 Silurus asotus | reverse complement strand
TATTATATCTATAAACGCATGCCACACCTCTTTTATTATATCTATAAACACAGGCCACGCCTCCTTTATTATATCTATAAACACAGGCCGCGACTCCTTTATTATATCTATAAACACATGCCACACCTCTTTTATTATATCTATAAACACAGGCAACGCCTCTTTTATTGTATCTATATGCATAGGCCACACCTCCTTTATTATATCTATAAACGCATGCCACACCTCTTTTATTATATCTATAAACACAGGCCACACCTCCTTTATTATATCTATAAACACAGGCAACGCCTCTTTTATTATATCTATAAACACAGGCAACGCCTCCTTTATTATATCTATAAACACAGGCCGCGACTCCTTTATTATATCTATAAACACAGGCCACACCTCCTTTATTATATCTATAAACACAGGCAACGCCTCTTATTATATCTATAAGCATAGGCCACACCTCCTTTATTATATCTACAAACACAGGCCACGCCTCCTTTATTATATTTATAAACACATGCTATGCCCCCTTTATCATATTTATAAACACAGGCCACGCCTCCTTTATTATATTTATAAACACAGGCCACGCCTCCTTTTAGGAGTTCAGTGAGTTGTGCTGTTTTGAATTTATGCTGCATTATGGCACATTTTTAAACCCTACAGTTTGTCGATCTCCTGATAACGAACCGTCTCCCTGTTCCGTTTCTTCACTCTGTGTCTCAGGACTC
This sequence comes from Silurus asotus, assembly GCA_024362625.1. Lineage (NCBI taxonomy): Eukaryota > Metazoa > Chordata > Actinopteri > Siluriformes > Siluridae > Silurus > Silurus asotus. The sequence goes on along the minus strand of MU574226.1, from coordinate 7,624,652 downwards.
GGCTATGCCTCCTCAGTTATCGTGTTCTTCTGCAACACCTACTACATCATGGTCCCGGCATGGGCTTTTTATTACCTTATTAAGTCCTTCACCACTGTACTGCCGTGGTCCACTTGCACAAACTACTGGAACACGGAGAACTGCATCAAGACCTTCCGCCATGACGCCTGCAGGAACGGCACCAACTCCAACTACACCTTCATGAACAAGACCTGCGAGGAGTTAGAGAACGCCACCTCGCCCATCATCGAGTTTTGGGAGTAAGTTGCTTCCTTTCAGTTTCCGTTCCTTTACTGTTGGTGTGCGACGTCATTTTTAACTCCTCTGCATGATGCACCACGGCCTTGGGTGTGTGTGTGTGGATGTGTGTGTACGTGTGTCTGTGCGCGTATGTGTGTCTGTGCGCGTACGTGTGTGTGCGTGTGTGTGTGCGTGTGTGTGTGTGTGTGTGTGTGTGTGTGTGCGCATGTGTGCTTTAGACAAAACACCCCTGATAAATGAACCAGTCGCTGTGAACCAGTCGTGTGCTGTTATTCGCTCTAACGGCTCTGCCAAACCCTTGAAGATCCACCATCACATTTGGTTTCCACATTATGGAGATGTTCCATGCTGATGTTGTTTCGTCAGAATCTCCTGTTTCATTGAAAACACGCTTAATTTTATGACTGAAAAGTGATCCACGTGAGAAAGAGGTCTTGTGTGCTTTGGTTTGTTCCTGTTTATAAACTCTTATAATGTCTACATACAGTACACGGTAAGTCCAAAAGTATTGGGACACCTGACTTTACCAGCAACATGTGGTTTCTCTTTGAACTGGAGACAGACACTTGTTGGAGTGGAGCACAAAAGTTCCAAGGAGACTTTAGGAAACCTGTTCCAGCATGATAATGCCCCTGTGCACAAAGCCAGCTTCATGAAGATCTGCTTTCCATGGGTTGGAGTGGAAGATCTCATGCACCAAAACTCTGACCTCAACGATATTGGGATGAATGTGAATGCTGACTGATCCTCGTTGGTGAATGTGCACAAAATGTAGTGAAACCTCAGAGAAGAGATTTTTATAACGGCGGAAAATAAATGCTAAATATGGAATGGGATTTTCAAACAGTCTTATGGTCAATTGTCTGCATACTTTTGGCCACAGAGTGAGTCAATTCTGTCCAGGTCAAATAAAAAAAAAAATTTTAGACATTAGCAAGATCCAGGTGCTGTGACGCCGTGTTTCAGGCACAGAGTCGGTGTCTGTGCACGTTCGTGAAGGCGCGAGTGTTCGGGGTCTTTAAATAGTAAAAGTCGAGTCACTGAACCCGAAAAAAACATCAAGTTTCCTGGCAAAAGCGTGAACAAACAAACAGCGAGAGCGGGTGTGTAAAAACACGGCGGTGTCTTTTGGACGGATGCCACCGGCGAATCGAGTTGAAGGAACCGAGCGGCCCGGGATTTGTTTACGCCGTGGTGATGCGTAAAAATTCCAAAGCCAAATGAAGTCAAATCGGACGAATCATGAAGCGTGTCTTGTATATAAACGGTTTCACATATGGAGCTGTTTGTTTCTGCCGCCTGCTTGCTGGTGAACTTCAGTGTTTCCGCACCGCAGTCACTTGCGGCTTTGGCCGTTAAGGATCAACATCCTCGATATGCAAATACACCATAACTGAATAAACATGGACTCGGTGGAAGTGACTCATCGGGAGCACGTGTTCGCTTTTAGAGTCAGGAAAAACGAGGCTACCGTTAAATTACTGCTAACAAGTAATGCATTTATTAATATATTGGGTGAAATATAGATATTAAAGACATAGATATTTATATATATGTATATTCAAAAGTATTGGGACACCTGGCTTTTCCTATATGCCATATGTGGTTCTTCGTAGGATGTTCACTCGAGCTAGAAGACCCAAACCTGTTCCCTCATGAAGATGCCCCTACAATTATGTATATATATTTTACATGTTTTGGAATGGAAGATCTCCTGCTTTCGAGCTCTAAACCCTATTAAATGAATGTGAATGCTGGCTGCACCCCAGGCCTCTCCACCTCACCCTGGATTTTGATGTAGGTAGACTGTATTTCTATGTGTTGTGTTTCAGGCCATGTTCTTTGTCCTTTACTGTGCAGGAACAAGGTGCTGCGTATCTCTGAAGGTCTGGACAGTCCTGGTCAGATCAACTGGGAGATGACTTTGTGTCTGGTGGCCGTCTGGGTGTTGGTTTACTTCTGTGTATGGAAGGGAGTGAAGTCTACAGGAAAGGTACAGACATCTATACAGTCTGTCACACACACACACACACACACACACACACACACACACACACACACACAAACACACAAACACACACGATCCCTGCTGTGGTTATAACTTCAGTTAAAAGCTGAGGAAACAGTCACGTGCTGATATCAAAGCGACGCTCACCATCTTTTTTCCTCTCTCTCTCTCTCTCTCTCTCTCTCTCTCTCTCTCTCTCTCTCTCTCTATCTATATTCTATATTATTTATAAAAAATTCCGAGGGCACGATGTGGAAATGCTTCAACTTGAATGTGGAATAAGGATTTATTACGTTCACACTCGCGGGAAATACCATTCGATGGCACACGATGCGGATGAGCCCGTTAATACACTAGAAGCCTTTCGCACACATCCTGGCTACGTCACCGAACCGACGTGACTTTCTTTAGCCTCTCGAATTAGCATAGCCCCTCCCACCAGCCGGTGCTTCACATCAGCGCAGTAGCAAGGCAGGAAGGTCGTCATGGCAACGTCATGTGCCAAAAGAGGCGTGGTTTAGCTGATATCCGTGCATTCCCGTCAGAAATGTGCAGCGTGGTTGGACGGTTAGCGGGGGAGGTTTTCTGCAGTAGGACGTGACCAGGCCCTCGTGTGCACATGGCCACTAGCCAGAATCGCTCTCTTCTGAACGTGGGAGGAGGAAAAGGAGGAGGGTGAGGTTGGAATGGGGTTTGTTGGATTCGGATGGAGGGGGAGTGGGTGTGATCACATGAATCCACACTGTCAGAATGACTGGAGTTTATTTCTGGTGTTTCATGCAGCCTCGCCGCCCTCCCCCACACGCTTTACAACCACTTGCTTATGTTTCACATACCACTGGCTTCAAATCGACCTCGACAAAGAAAACAGACAGTGAGAAATTTTCCAGATAAGGAAAGGAAACCGCTATTGAGAGATCGTTTAAAAAAGAGGTGCCAACCTCCGTTTTTTTTTCTTTTCTTTTCTTTGCCATTTTTAAGAGAAGTAGTCTGAGCTCACTGGGCCTGTATTCCCATGTTATAAAGTAGCGTCCCAGTGAGCTAATTGGCTTTTTCCAGCATCTCATTAAATAATACGAGGGGCTGAAACAAAGCGCCGGATTAACCTACATCTCGCAGGTCAGGTGGGTCGGAAATGAAGGTGTATTTACTGTTTCCCAACGTTCTGAGAAGCATTTCTTTTAGTCAGTGCAGCCTAAAGAACTCAATATGGCCATATCCATACATCTTCATCCCTCATATTAGTATAAGCGGATCATTAATTTTAATCGCAAGCTAGGTTGGATTACGATCGATCACTAATCAATTAACTATTATAAAAAAAAATGGATACTGGATTTAACCAAAATATAACACTCCAAGGGAAATAGTTCTAAATAGTTCTTTAAATGTGCAAAATTAAATAAATATGAATTTATAAATAAATAAATAAATAAATAAATAGCATTCTATAATGAACAAAACGATGAACAATACATATAATGTAGCGATCTCCATGCACCGCGTAAACAAACACGTCAGCGATTCACCTCTAGAGGCCGCTTTCGTGAGGACAGGAAACCCGGAAAAACTATCAGTGTGGTTTATTGCCGATAGCTGATAGTTCCAGCGATCGACTGATAGGCAAAAACGATGAATCGGTCGACCTGTACTTTTTAATTTATTAGAGTGGTATAAAAGTGTGTAAAGCGTTCAAATGCTGTATTTTCCATCAGATCTTTTTTTTACTGTTCCCTGAAGTTCTCTGTCTAATAGAAGAGACACATAATCACATCTTTGTTGATTCATTGTTCCACCTCGACATCACATAAAGGCCAGCACGGCTCATAAGCCTGTCTCTGTGAGCACATGGAAAAAAGCAGGAACACACAAGGCCCGTATTAGACACAGGAGGTGAGAGGGGACCTGGTGGGTGCGGGGTGTGAAGCGTCCCGTCCTGAATAGCGCCACAGTCTCCGGCGCCATTATGGTCGAGTTCATCATCCCTGTGGGTCACGGAGTAATACTCAAGCCAGCCTGAGCTTTCCGTGTCCGAGGACAGGCACGGGGTGTGTGAATCACTTCGCTACGGCCATGTGACGCCGCATACCGAGATGTGTATTTGGAGGCTGTGAGGGGCCTCGTTGCCTGGAGAGTTCATAAACAGAGCCGCTACAGCAGAATGTGTGAGAGGAGAAGGGAAAAAAAAAACAACTTTGCACTGAGTCATTGTATGGAAGCTATGCGGGACTGACCCAGCCATCGCAGACACTGAGGAAAGATCATGTGTGTTTCAGAGCCCATCTTTTATAGCGATGATTACATAAAGCACAGGAATGTTCTAATCGCACTTCAATACAGAACAGCATCAGTTATACCAAGGATACATATTTATAAAATACTTCTCTAAAAGAATAAAGCCATTGTAGAGAAATCTCCATTAAGGAAATGGTTACATGCAGTATACAATACCTCGTTTCTAAATACAGCAGTAGAAGAAGAAGTAAAGAATTACTTCGAGACGCTCATTGATTGGTTGTTCTGCTCATACAGCCTTGAGCTGGCATTCACAAAACGGTCAGAAAGAGGTGGGGCTTCCCCCCCTTCTTTCTTCAAGGTCAAGAACGATTCAAATTTAAATGTCCTACACACGTAAATAATTCTCTGAATGTTATAATGAAGCCACCGCCATTGCAGTAGGGAAAACAAATGCGTGACAGGAAAACGTTCAGCAGATCATCTGTTCTTATGTTAATAAACGTCTGTTTGTTTGTGTGTGTGTGTGTGTGTGTGTGTGTGTGTGTGTGTGTGTGTGTGTGTGTGTTGCAGATTGTATATTTCACTGCCATGTTCCCCTACGTTGTCCTGGTCATTCTTCTGGTGAGAGGTGTGACCCTTCCTGGGGCCTATGATGGGATAATGTACTATCTCAAGCCTAACTGGTCAAAGATTCAAGAAGCACAGGTGAGCACTGAAGGAATAGGCAAAAGTCAGTCAGTCAGTCTGTCTGTCTGTCTGCCTATCTGTCTGTCTGTCTGTCTGTCTGTGTCTGGGGAGGTGGTAGCTTAGTGGTTACAGCATTGGATGTAGGATTTGAAGGTCATGAGTTCAAATTGCAACCACACCCAGCTGTCACAAATTTGGCCCCAGAGCAAGGCCCCTAACCCCATAATTGCTCTGGATAAGGGTCTCTGACAAATAGCTATAAAAACAGATCTATCTTTCCCTCACCCCAACTAGTTTTCCGGTCTGATGAAACCCTTGTGATCAGATATATTACAGTAAAGCAGGATTAGATTATTGCCTGCCGCTGTCCAATATTTTTATTCTCTTTCTCTTTCTCTCTATCTATCAATCAGGTCTGGATCGATGCCGGCACTCAAGTGTTCTTTTCTTACGCGATCGGACTCGGAGCGCTGACCGCTCTTGGCAGTTATAACCGATTCAACAACAACTGCTACAGGTGAGAGTATTATTACCTGTACTTATTGCGTATTAAATATTCGAGGGAAAAAAAGACTCCTGAATGTCAATATTCGGAACCAGTTATATAATTGGTGTTGATTCAGTTCTAATTTGTAAATATCGTGTATGTATTTCATTTACAATATCGTTTCCATTATAATGCTTTTATTATGTCCAAAAAAACCCTTACTCATTAACTTGAGGAGGTACATTATGGTGTATAAAACCAATAGTCTAAATGCTATGTTATGCTAATGCTAGTTAGCGGCTAGTTACCTACGCTAGTAACAGGTCTCAGGCTCATTTTTTTGTATTTATCAGGTTTTAGTCACTAGCATTATTTACAATAATAATAATAAATGCTAGCAGGCTAGCTCAATATTACACCGCTAGATATGATTCAAGTCTGGGGTTTATTTATATATTGTTTTTTTAGATGTAGTCAATGGAATATTTAACAATATCCACAAACAAGTGACACAAACCCCAACGTTTTTGTTCAGTATTTATTTTTTTTTTGCTGAGTCAGCTAGCTAGCCTTGCATACAGCTACCTGGCTAAGCTAATTAAGCTTTTAGACTTCATATACAAAACCGAAGTCAGACAGGATCTGTTCCAGACACTGAACCGAAACATATTCTTGTCCTCAGGGATACGTTCGTGTTGGCCCTGATAAACAGCGGTACCAGTTTCTTTGCTGGCTTTGTGGTTTTCTCCATTCTGGGTTTCATGGCTGCTGAGCAAGGTGTGGACATCTCAAAAGTGGCAGAGACAGGTAGGATTCCCGCAACTGTGCATGCTTATTGAGTGTCTCTAAGAGTTTTCCGGCTGTTATACTTTTAACCCTGGTCTGATTTAAGAATGAAATTCTGTGCAGAAGATTTTACTGGGTTTAATCAGGAAAAGAAAAAAGTCGACCTTATTGTCCCTGTGGTACACGCGCTATATGGACAAAAGTATGTGGACACCCGAGCTTAAGATCCGAATGTGCTTTGTGGACGTCTCGTTCCATTTTTAGTCTCCATTTGCTCTTGTGAGGAGTTCCACTCTTCTGAGAAGACGTTCCAGTAGATTTTTCAGCAGCATGGAAAATCCTATCCTAATGGGACTGAAATCAGAGCAGGAGATCCTCCACCATATCCAACCCATGTAAAGCAAATCTTCATGGTGCTGGCTTTGTGCACTGTCATGCAGGAGCAGGTTTAGGGTCTCCTAGTTCAAGCAAAGATTTTAAAGCAAACGTCTGCCTCCAGATTTGTTCTTACAGCTTGTCGAAGAACGAGACGAGTCGTGTGTCCGAATACTTTTGGCCGTAAAGTGTATGGGTAAAATCTGTTCTTTAATTTATCTTTAGGCAAACCTGAGGCTAAAACTATTCGCAGTGTTTTTTACTTTTTACCGTTCAGAAGGAATAATGCAAAGCCTCCGGACGCATTTGGTGGATGTCCCGAGGTTGATGGTGATGTTCTTCATGACACAGTTACACTTAAATATGTGATTATTCTTTAATTCTATATTTAATTCGATTCAGATTGTGTGTGTACGTATATATTTATATATATGTGTATATACACAGTGTTAATGACTGACAGAGATCTGTGTAAATGTGTGTCTAGGTGTGTTTACAGGTCAATGTTGATGTAATCTAAAATGCTAGGGCAAATGCTAAATATCATTGGCAGTATTAAGATTTTTGGGGGATGAAACATGTGCATGATATGAATTTTGTGTTTTAATTCTTTAAAAAAAAAAAATGTTGTGTGTGTTTGAAAGAGCCATTAGACGTTTTTCTGTTTGAGAGATGTGCAAAGTGAATATGAAATAGTGTGTGTGTGTGTGTGTGTGTGTGTGTTTGTGTGTTTGTGTGTTTGTGTGTGTGTATGCTCTCAGGTTAGAGTATAGTACAAAGGCCTAGTCTACAAATCTATAACTATTGATTAGAACCAGAATCCTTCAGCCCTTTTAGATGCCGGTATCCAAACACTCGTACGTGAGCTGTTTATCCACACGACGTCATGCAATTATAAAAATAGGAAAGCCACGTCTGGCAGGGTTCGGAGCGGGGAGAGCGTTATGGCGCGCCAGTTCGTGTCCATGCGAACTGCAAATAACCAGTCAGGCCGTTGATTTTTTATAAGAAATACTACAATGGACGCTAATCAGGTTTGCAATTTGAACCCGATTTGCAGCAATTTTTGCCCTAAATGATGTAGAGCTGCTAGAACGTGACAACAGGATCTAACTGTAAGCTAATGGAATGGACATTTTGGAATCGGCTTCGAGGCGATTTATTCCCTTCCATGTGCTAACCGTAGGCTCCGGCAGGGGGTGATCCATTTTGCAACACGTCCCGATTTTTATGCCGCCATGCGCAAGTCTTGTATGACAAATGTAGGAGATCCGATACACGTTCAACCTCTTGTTTGTGAGAAGATTAAACCCTCTTGCATATTCTTATCTAGAACTGATTCTAAACTAGTTGTATATAATATATATCTCATATCCTACGCTATATGGACAAAAGTCTTTGGACACCTGAGCATAAGATGGGCTTCTTTTTTTGAACGTCCCATTCCATTTGCTGTAAACTCCACTCTTCTGGGGAGATGTTCCACAAGACTTTGGAGGGTTTTTTTGGAGATTCGGACACATGAATGTGTTTTATTGAAGTCAGGTACTGATGAGGTGAGGAGGCCTGAAAAATTACTACACGTTGAGACTCTTGATGAAGTTGTGGACAGGGGAGTTGTTATGCTGGAACAGGTTTGGGTCTCACAAAGTCTTCATAATTATAATACATTCCCATACAGTTCCAAACAGCTCAGCAGAGCACAGCACAGCAGAACAGAATAACATGATCTAACATCATGGGAAAAGTCAAACCATCTGTTCACACCGAATCAGCGCTGGCACGGGGTGGCACACGTGGTAACCCTGCAGCCCTCCAGTGGATAAGAAGATTTAGCTGGAAAGATCAAGTCATGTTGGGTTTCGGTGAGAAAGTCACTGAGGCGTTCATTTCCACTGAATATATTTATATGCAAAATCAGAGAATGCTTTTCTGTGTTTTTCTGGATTTATTGGTTTTATCCAGAATTTATCCGGCAAATATTAGCGATGGGAAAATTCCCGGTGACGGCAATTTCAATATTTTTTTCATATTTTTCATATTGTCACCTCCCTCAGGGAGAGATGTTTTTAGTGCCTACTCACACCTCAGAGATATTTTCTGCCTTTGTATTTTGCTGCTTTTTCTTATTATTAGGGAGGTGGTGGTGGTTAAGGTAGTGGACTCTGGATCAGGTCACATGTTCAAATCCCATCACCACCAAGCTGCAACTGATGGGCCCTTGAGCAAGGCCCTTAACCCTAAAGTGCTCAGTTGTAGGTCGCTCTGGATAAAGGCGTCTGGAACTAGTTATTGAAAACAAAACTAGCAGTATTTAAAGCTAAACTAGTCCTCTAACAATTCAGTTATTTTGAATAAACATTCAGTGTTGAGGATGTAGATGAGGTTTCCTTTGAAGTCTGGTTCCTCTCAAGGTTCCTTCTTACTCGTGCCGTCTCAGTTTTTACCTCCACACATTCGCCACTGGCTCGCTAATTAGAGACAGACCAGCAATTATAAGGAACATTAAGTCTTTTGTAATCGTTTTGTCTCTTCAGGGTTTCTGTTGAATCTTAACCAGTCTGTAAAACATCGAAACCTCAGGTCTTAAACGTGGTCTTCTGTGGTTGTTGTAGTTTCTTTCGTTTGCTGGTCCAAATATAATTCGCTGTATTACGACTACAAATGAGACGACACGCAGCAGCCAATCAGCTTCCTGTTATCGTCCCGAAATCATTCCGATTCAATCTAGATTTAAAGATGTAAATATAATAGAAGATATGAGAAAGAGTAGATAATGATAAAGTGGTGCAGAATATACATTTTAACATTAGATATGATTTTCTATAAGTTTATCCCCAATGAGCGAGACAGAAGACGTGAGGGGAAAAAAAAAAAACCCACAGATGGTACGATGAAGAAAGCTTGAGAGAAAACAGACTCGAAAGGAAACGTATTCTCATCATCTCATCGTTGTCATGGTTGCGTCATTGATGGAGACTTTGATGTAAAATTGTTCCTGGCAACCGTAGACTTGAACAGTTTTGGAGAATTGTTTATATTGATTACAGTCCAAATCCATCTTCATGGTTCCTGTGTTTAACCCTCCACAGGAACCTGATTGGTCTTCAAATTGTTTGTCGTTGGAGAAATTTGTACGATTTCTCGTCACGGTTTTGAAAATCACGAGTATAATGATTTATTATTGTGAAATTATTTAGTTTAACTCTTTTAATTTGCACTTTTGATTGTCCTCTGCCTCAAGAGCGATGGATGAAAAGATGTTTGGAGAAAGGTTCCGATGCGAATCCCTGTCAGATCCTCGCCATGGTGTATGAGCACCGAGTGTTCTAGCTCGAGGTTCACGGCGCAGAGCGGCTCATGTGATTTTGTTGCGTCTAAGGGAAGCACGGCGTGTTCTACGCTCGGTGCAGAGAGAGATATTCGTAACGCCGTTTTCCGATTGGCTAAACGCGCTGAATATCCCAGAGCTCATGTTTGATTTCTTAAACACATTCGGAAGTTCACCAGGAAGTTCACACTATTTGGCCAAAAGTTTGTAGACACTTGACCATGAGATTATTTTTTTAACATCCCATTCCACATTTGCTGTTATAATTAACCTCCACTTTTCTGGGAAGATGTTGAATTGCCTGATGTTCAGTAGGGTTGAGGTCAGAGCTCTATAGCAGTCCACTCAAGATCTTCCACTCCAATCCATGATTTATTCTCATTCGCATCTCATTTCGCCATTTACCTTAATGCCATTTGACAGACGCTCTTTATCCAGAGTGACTCACCAATGAGCAGTTAATGGACTTGTTTGAAGACCCAACAGTAGCAGCTTGGTGGTGATGGGTTTCAAACTTGTGACCTGTGAAAAGTAAAATGTCTTAACCAATAAACTGCCTCGTAAGATGTTCCACTGGATTTTTGAGTGTGTTTGTGGAGATTTGTGTGAGATTCGACAATGGTTGAGATCCAAACACTATAGCAGGAGATCTTCCCCTCCAAAAATACAGGTCTTCATGGAGCTGGCTTTGTGCACAGATGCATTGTCTTGCTGGAACAACACTTTTTGAATAGATTCGGACTGTAACTAAAATCAACACTCCACCACGATGACTCAGGACCACATGCTGCATGAACAATGGAACTGCAACGAATAAACAGATGATACAAACCGTTAACCGCTTTACCTGTGCGAAGCTTCTTGAAGACAGTGTCCATTGTAATAATCACTTCACGAATAGAAACGAATTGAACCGAACATCCACACTTGAGGAACCGCATATGGCAGTCGGGTGTCCCAAAACTTTTGGCCATACCAAAAGAGGTCTGTAATGATAAATTCTCATTTTCACAGAAGAAAAAAAAATCTGAACAAAAAAAAGATGAATAACTAAACAGGCAGACTAACAAACAGCGACGCACGAAACGCGTCTATCGCCATCGACGAATAGCGAAGGAAAATGAAGAAGGGATGAAAGCATTGAGATGTTTGAGGGACGTAGCGAGGAATCACACGACGATGTCACCTTCATTCTAATGTTAGTTTTAGAGACACCCGGTGGAAATGTGTGAGCTGTTCCAGTGCAGTATTATAACCAGTGCGTTATAGTGCATTATTATTTATTTATTCAGTGTGAGTGAGACAGAGGACGTGTGGTGAGTCTGCGAAGTATTTGTGTGTGTGTGTGTGTGTGTGTGTGTGTGTGTGTCTGAGACCTCGTCTGTCCTTGTGGTGACTAACCTGAGTGTGACTGCAAGTCCTATATTAACATCCTGTGGCGCTGTTCTGTGTGAATGTGCTCGAGGGAGGAAAAAAAAAAAGAAGATAAAAATGTCATCATTGTGTGGACCTAAACGCTCTCTACCTCTATACCTAAACGACAGGAGCTATTTCTTTTCTTTTTTTTTGTTCTCCCCCCTTTTTTTTTTTTCCCCAAACAGACTTCTTCCAGATTCCATTATATCTTTGATTCTTTAACCAGTTATCCTTGATTGTCTTCAGGCCCGTTCTCTTTCTTTGTTATTCATATCTCTTCATTTGATATGATCTATATTTTGGCTTTAAGTATTAATTTAAGGATTATTTAACCAGGAGCTTTGCCTCTTGAGATGTGCACATCTCGATTTCAAGAGGGGTCCTGGAGCTGACTGCCGATGCAGGTAAACCTCTGATATCTAATGTCAGCATTTACACCTCTTAATTGTCTTAGGCCTAGCTACCGCTGTGGGGCGCGCACTGGCCTAGCACAGCCAGCCACAGCCTTGGCATTAGCTTTAGCGTTAGAATAGCTTAGCCTAGCGATGCTAAATGCCAGCAGTAGAGCTGTCCCCTGATATAGGTCGTGGAAATCCGATCGGGAAAAAAAAAAACTTATGCACGCCTACTTCTTGGCCAACCAGTCGACGTTTCTAAACCTCGCCTAAATCGTAAACGTGAGCACTTCCTGTCGCTGTTAATTTTATTTTTCTTCATAACGTAGTCCCTAAATTCCTTCTCATATTGTGTGATTTTTGACATTTGCACTTCAATCTCTATTTAATGCATCTGTCGGATATGTGTGAACACACAAGCAGATTCACTGACAGGGAAATGAGGATGAGGATGAAGACGAGGTCTCTGGTCGGTCGTAGAACCGGTGCTCCAACTTCAGAACCAGGATTTTGTTTCTTCTTTTTTTCTGTCAGATAAGGATTCTGTATCTAACGCCCTTCTGATCTGTACGTCTTAAATATGATAAAACGTGAGCGAATATTTCCCCGAAAGTGTCCAACCAGAGCATGAACAGTACAGGACGTTGCAGTTACGTTCACTTGTATTGAGAAATTTAATGATGGAAGCGACGCCTAACACAGAATAATAACTGCAGTCACATGTATAACAGCTAAAGGTTTGTGGAAACCTGACCATCAGATTGGTATTTGCTTCTTTTTGAAGGTCCAGGGTTCAGTTTAGAAATGTTCCATTTTAAAGGTCAGTGTTTAAAGCTCTGGGTTACTGATCAGAAGGTTTGGGGTTTAAGCCCTAGTATCTCCAGGCTGCCACTCTTTGGGGCCCTTGAGCAAGGCCCTTAACTGTCAGTGCTCCAGGGGGCGCTGTATCGTGGCTCTGACCCCAGGTTTCTAACATCGCTGGGATGTGCGGAGAAAGAGTTTCTCCTTTCTAATTGGACTTTTGATTAGGAGGTTATGAGTTAAAATCCCAGTTCCACCAAGCTACCACAGCTGGGTCCCCAACAAGGCCCTTAACCCTCAACTGCTCAAGTGTAATTTGCCCTGGATAAGGGCATCTGTCAAATGCCTTCAATCTAAATGTAAATGTCTTCCTGTAATTGTTCAGTGGGGTTGAGAAGGTCAGGGTTCTGTCCCGGACACTCAGGTAAAACTATCGTCATGCTGGATCAGGTTCAGTTGGTTCAAGTGAGAGGAAAAATGTAATGTTCAGAAGATCTGATAAAACTGTGTGTTTCAGACTCGAGACGATAAGCTACATACGAATGATGGTCAAGTGTCCACATACTTCTGGGCTCACAGCCTGCTCTGGGGAAAGCTTTTTATGCAAACAGGGGGGAGGTGGTGGCGGCTTAGCGGTTAAAGCATTGGAATTTGCATCTGAAGGTCATGAGTTCAAAACCCAGCCATACCAAGCTGCCACTTTTGGGCCCCTGAGCAAGGCCCTTAACCCCGTAGCTGCTCGGTTGTATGAATGGATAAGTGAATGTAAACATTCATTTCCACTCAGGAGGGAAAGAAAAGGGCAGGAATGTGCTGAATTTGTTCACGTTCATCACATATTCGCTACAGATGTTGACGATAGAAATCAGGTTTGGTGATTAATTTAAAAGTAAATGACAATCGAGATCGAGCGCCATTAAATAGGTGCACAAAAAAACACAAAAACAAAATGTAAACAACTCGTATAAACTGTTTAAATTCAGCTAATTTAAATGAAAATAACTAAACTAGTCCAATTAGTCCGTTTTTAATTGGTGCTACCAAATCAGACCTGCTCGTACCACAGCACAGAGGTGACACGTGCACGTTCCTTCAGTTTCTATGCAACAAACTCGCTCATGTGACGGTCCGGAGGTTTTCCTTCGAACAAACAAATCTATAAATGTCCAGAACTTTATTTCCTATTGCAAAAATTCTCCCTTAGCATGAAGAAGCTTTTACACGCTCTCAGCATGCGGACACTTCGTTTCTCTAAACGTTTAGCTAAAGATGTTCTTCACTAGTTCTTGTGCTCCAGTTGATCCCAGAGCAGTTCAGTAGGATGTAGGTGCAGTGACTGGGCAGGTCGTTCCATGATAGATATCACTCCAGACGACTCTTTGTTCTCTAAATAACTCTTACAGAGCTCGGACGTATTCCTCGCTTCGGCTCACCGTCGGTTCACGAAGTCGGTTCCGATGAGCCGCAGTCCAGACAGAATTGCATGGTGTTGAAGTATGGAATGGTTGGTTCACTTTCTGGAATAAGTCTCCAACCTTCTCTGCTCCAAAACAACCCCAACCTCGAACCAAAGCTTCCACCTCCATGTGTGACTGTGGGGGTGAGGCAGTCTGATCACATCTTTTCTCCTGTTCTCCTTCTCACACAAGTTCTTCTGGTAGAGACTAAAATATCACATTGGGGCTCCACAGAACTTCATCCACTCATTCACTGTTTAATTCTGGTGTGGGGTTTTATTTTTTTGTTGTTGTTCATAAAAACAAAAGGAACATGCACGTGTCAATCATAAAAAAAACAGGTGTTTCCACATTTCTGACAGGCACAAGGAGACATTTATTGTTAATTTATGGAAGGAGTCTCCAGCGTCGGTGTAACATGCGGTAAAGTCTTCAGGAACGAGGACATCATGAGTCCTGCGAGACGTTTAAGCTGAATTTTTTCGTTTTATAATCTAAGTGTGTTAAACGACAAGAAACTGGAGAACGAGGGAGGAGTGGCGGTTTATAGCTGCTATAACGCATAATAACCGCTAGACTTTATTATTACACGAACGCTGATTAAAACGTTTTGATCATTTAGTTTGATAAAAAAATTGGGAATTGGGGACAAATTGCTGTGGTATAAAAATGTGGACGAAAACACTTTGGACGTGGCGATTTTTTTATTATGTACAAAACGTTTCACGTCAGCGGTGCGACCCGGCGTCCATTAATTCCCCGCACACGCCGAAGTGTTTCTTCCCTTTTTCTCTAAAAACGTTTCGGGAAAAGAAAACACAGATGAGTCTAACTCGAGCATGTCAGCACCGCCCCCTCCCCCACATCTAAACGCTGTATCTGTAGTAAAATACTGGACCAATCCGTCTGAATGTGACTATCAACACTGCTGTCGTTAGAGAAAATTACACACAAAGAATTCTCACACACACACACACACACACACACACACAGACACACACACACACACTCTTTCCATCCAGAGGCACATTCATCTCTCTTTTCTTCTCAGACTCTTTCCCTCTTGCTTTCTCTGTCTTTGTGAAGTTGGTGTTGTGTGTAACTTGTGCTGGTGTGTGTCGTTACCGGCCACTGGCCTGTTGTGATGAACGTGTCTCACGCATGCTCTCCTGCTTTCAGGGCCGGGTCTGGCGTTCATCGCGTATCCCAAAGCCGTGTCGATGATGCCCGTGGCACCGGTCTGGGCCACACTTTTCTTCTTAATGCTGCTGATGCTGGGGCTGGACAGTCAGGTCAGTGATTCAGAGTCAAATTATAAAATTTACCATGAAACTGTGACTTTATGTTCTATTTTATAGATATTTTTATATACCGTAATTCCCGGACTAATAAACGCACCCAAATATAAGCCCACTGAATTGTACAAAGATTTTTCTTTTGAACATAAATACGCCGCACCTGTCTATAAGCCGCACCTGTCTATAAGCCGCCCGTTTCTATACTGAAACTAATGAACTTTACACAGGCTTTAATGAAAGACAGGGTCTGTTACACGGCTTGTATCTAAACAGTAGACTACCAAGAAAGTCATTGTTCACTGTCTTCCTCCTTCCTTTCACAACTATTTCTCTCTGAGTTTTTATTTTGTCATCATCGTGCGTTTAAAAATCACCATCGGTGAATCTTTTCTCTCGATGCCGTGCAGCTCAGAACACAGGTGAAGTGTGTTTTCATGCCCGGTTGTTTTCAGCGTGACGAATGATTCACATTTCTTTTCATGCCCGGTTGTTTTCAGCATGACGAATTATTCACATTTCCTGTAGACAGTCCGAGTGAGCGGCAGGTCAAACGTCAGAGGAACATCATCCATATTTATGATGTGGTGCGGCCCGATTCAGTGGGAGCGCATCTGATTTAATATAAAGAGTTTCATTGGTTCACCTGAACCCATTCTGCAATTTAATTGGTCTAATGTTATGGGGTTCAGATTTTTGGCTTGAAGTTTGTGAAACCGGGAAAAACCCCGGAAAAATCCATAAATTAGCCGCTTCATTGTTTAAGTCGCGGCGTTCAAAGCGTGGGAAAAAAGTAGCGGCTTATAGTCTGGAAAATACGGTATGTTTAAATATATTGTTTATCTATTGTTATTTATATTTAAATGCAAAACATAAACTCTCTTTTTTTAAATTTTTTTATTAATATTAATTAATTGTAATTATTATTTAAATTTGTGGGCGTGAAAGCGTTTACATTTTTAAGACCCCAATACTGAATTTTCGAAAGATTTCATCGACTTTATTGTTGTACGAATTTCTGTTTTTTTTTTTTTTACATTTACAATTTCTCATTCATACAACTGCGCAGCTGTGGGGTTGAGGGCCTCGTTTGGGGGCCCAACAGTGGTTGTGCTGGGATTTGACCTTCTGAATAGAGGTCCTAACCACCAAGAAACCACCCAATCAACCATATAATGTGCACATGTGCAGTGTATACGGGGAAAATAATTCCTTTTCCGATCACAAACGGTGCGTAATTTGACGTGTCTCTTCTCCTCGTGCAGTTTGTTGGAGTGGAAGGCTTCATCACTGGCATCCTGGATCTGCTCCCTACGAAGTATAACAAGCGTGAAATCACTGTGGCGTCCTGCTGCATCTTGTGCTTTGTTATAGATCTCTCCATGGTTACACAGGTAAGTGTGGAGATAAAGCTTTCGGGGGAACATTTTCCCGAACACTGTAGATCATCTACACGATTATCATGTATGGAAGTATTTAATATGCACTCGATGAACCTGTGTGTGTGTGTGTGTGTGTGTGTTTGTAGGGAGGGATGTATGTCTTCCAGCTTTTTGACTATTATTCTGCCAGTGGAATGACCCTGTTGTGGCAGGCATTCTGGGAATGCATTGTTGTCGCTTGGGTTTATGGTAAGACTCACCATCACCCACGTACACTATAATAACACTTACAACACTCCAGTGTTTAACTCTCAGTTCATCACACTTCAGATTTCCCTGTAGAACGGAAGCTCAGAGGTTTGGCTGCAAGGTGAAAAAAACGAAAGCGCTCGTTCTGATTCGTTACTTTAATAATAGATAATAAATGCGTTGTTGATTCTTTATATTTCTCAGCATATTAGGAAGCTGAAGTCATGAATGTAATTAAGAAGCTTTATCGCGTATATAGATTTTTACTGTAACTTCATTTTAAAGTCAAATATTTGACTTTTCACTCGACTACATTGCAAATCAGTCGTTTTTATTTACGAGGATAAAAACGTAACTGCTGAAACACGCAGCGAGTCACCAATCAGGATCGAGCACACGCTCTGTTTTACACGTGTTCTGATCGACGCTCGGTGTATCTACTGATCACCAGCATACAGTTCAGCATCAGTTCAACATCAAGCAGAAGATTTAGAGAGGAATAAATGATGAAGAAACTCCAGACTCGAACTCGACACAACACACGTGGATTTATTTACGGGATTGTTTTGAAGAAGGTTTTGGGTTCATGATGATTGTAATAGAAATCAATTAAAGTGTGTGTGTGTGTGTGTGTGTGTGTATGTGTGTGTGCAGGTGCTGATAGGTTTATGGATGACATTGCCCGTATGATCGGTTACCGGCCTTTCCCTTGGATGAAGTGGTGCTGGTCGTTTCTTACTCCATGTGTTTGCATGGTGAGTGAATCTCTTTTCCCGCTGCTGAACTCACAGATCAAAAACTGGACAGTTAAAAAAAAAAAAAACACTGGTGAAAGAAATCGTCACAAAGGTGTTCAATAGTGTTGTAGCTCTTTAGCAGGAGATCTTTAACTCCACCGCCATTGGGAACCAATGTGCTGGAACAGGTTTTGGTCTTGTGAAGGTAAAATGTCATGCTATCCAAAGACGTCCTACACATCTCTCTCTCTCTCTCTCTCTCTCTCTCTCTCTCTCTCTCTCTTCTCATCTCAGGGAATTTTCGTGTTCCACCTGGTGAACTACAAGCCTCTAACCTACAACAATGTGTACGTGTACCCGTGGTGGGGAGAGATGATCGGATGGTGTATGGCTCTCTCCTCAATGCTCTGCATCCCCGTTAGTGTCGCCTACAAGCTCATCATGGCCAAAGGATCCTTCCGACAGGTTCGTCCCACTTTTTATTACTTATTTATTTTATTCTTTTGAGCACATAAAGTAGGTACAGAGCGCTACAGGATTTCATTACGTTGTTTCTAGAGCTCTTTATTTGTCCGGTTTTCATTCGGCAGCACGTGACCGCTCTGAAAAAGACTTTTCATCCGAAACCTCACGGAGACGTTCTGCGAGGAAATGTATTTTGTGTAAACACACACCACCCACGATCCGTACACCGTATAATACCATGAGCTTGTTTAGAGTAAACGGGTTTTCTGCTCTTTTCTCACTACTTGGCAACGCAGTCCTCTTTTCTCGACCAGTTTACATACGAAGCAGATGCAGTGGAAGGAGATTCAACTGAAACATTGCTGGAGTATTTCTTAACAGTACGTACAGTGGACTTGAAGCGCTAAAACAGAAATAAAGTAATAAAGAAATCCACAGTAGCTGGGTGTATTTATGCTATTTTTGGAAAGGGGTTGATGGTGTTTGAGAGGGTTCTTTTTGAACCTTTAATGGGTTCCTTTTGTTTCTATGCGACAAACTCGCTCACCATGTAAGGATTCTTTCATCCAGACAAATGTATAAATGTCCAAAACTTTATTTCCATTGAAAAATCCTCCCTTGGCATTAAGACTTTACACGCTCTCAACATCCTATTCAGCTGAAATACTCCACTTTATCCCAGAGCAATTTAACAGGATTGAGGTGCAGTGACTGGGCAGGTGGTTCCATGATAGATATCACTCCAGACGTCTGTCTGCTCTCTAAATAACACAGAACTCAGACGTACGCTTCGGCTCATCGTCTTGTCGTACGGTGAAGTCGGTTCCGATGAGCCGCAGTCTAGACGGAACTGCATGGTTTTGAAGTTTGGATTTATAGTCATGTTGGTTCTGGAATAAGTCTCCAAAACAAACCCCAAACTATTAATCTTCTACCTCCATGTGTGAGTCTGGGGGTGAGGGAGTCTGATCACATCTTCTCTCCTGTTCTCCGTCTCACACAAGTTCTTCTGTTAGAGACACAAATGTGGACTCCACAGATATTTCCTCCACTCGTTCACTGTTTAAATCTTGTGTGTTGTGATTTTGTTGCATAAAAACAAAAGGAACCTGCATGCGTCAATCAACAACCCGAAAAGACTCCACACTTTTCACAGCCGCAGTATGATTCCACTCGCATCCAGTGTTTTTATTAACAACACAACATTCGCAATTGACAACCATTCCCCCAACCTGTTTAGCAAAGAGTTTCGGTTGCTAAGCAACGTAACAGACAAAAAAAAAAAAGAAGAAGAGCATGCCGCAGACAGAACATCTTTTAAAGAGCTTTTGGTTAATTCGTAAAAAAAAGGCACCGTGAATCACGATGGAGTCAAAGCATCAGATCCTGATCCTCTGAGTTCCACCACTTTTGAGCCGTTTGGATGTTTTGCGTTCGGGTCAGCAGTTTTTACAGACTCGGCGCGTACGAACGAAAGCAGTGCGTTTTATTCTGGTAAGTGGGCTAATGGCTTTCCATTGATCCACAATGGAAATAGAACCGAGTGACTTTTCAGCACAGACGTACTCACTGATCCACAGGAAACCATCTCAGGTAGATCGTCTTAGCAGCTCTACGGAAAGGCGGAACCTCTGCGCTGATACTTAGATCCAGATCAGGAAGGAACTGGATGGATTCTAAATTGTGTACCGTAGACTCCATGTTGAACCAAACCCACAGAAACACTTTTTGAAGGATCTCGGAGAGATTCCTCCCTAATGCCTGATCAAATAGTTACAGATCCGATCCGACAGAAACAGACACACGGTAAACTGCGAGTGAAAGTGGGGAAAAGTTCAGTTTTTGGACTTTGGATCCATGAATTCAAATCTGAGCGACAGCAAAAAAAAGGGCCCTTGAGCAAGGCCCTTAACCCAATAGCTGCTTAAATGTATGAATTAAATAAATGTATGTCGCTCTGGATAAGGTCTGTATTCGTGAGAGTTGATGATAAAATACTTTGTAAGACATGATGACATCATAAAAAAAAAACAGCCTTTGATTGGTTGCCCAGACTTGTTGAGATCAGAACAGAAAATTGATCCGTATGGAAGAAGCTGGTGAAGCTGCCAGCTTTCAAATAGGCGTCCGACGATCGATAAATAAATATCCGAGTGCCGAATCTCGTGCCCTAATTATAGTCGCTGTTTAGACTGATCATGATTTTGAAGACCGCTGCATGAAAGACTGCTGACACTTTATATATTATTCAATTTATTATTAAAAATCGAATGATGTCATTGACTCGGTTAATGATGTTAATCAGCCCTTCGTTTCCAAACACCAAGTAACTACTTTAGGATGCATTTATGATTCATTTTCAAACTGTTCCACATTAAACTACTTTAAAACTCCACTTCGTCTGGGAGATCACAGGGACACGTATGTGAATGTTTGATCTGGTAATCAGTTGCATGTGTCAGATTTTATTGCGTGACTCCGCCAGAGAAAATCTGCTGCTATCAAACATTGTTTACTTGATTAACCGATTCAGTGTGTAACGGTGAAGGAACTGATCAAACAGACCAAATGATGGAAGGTTTGCGATTTCATTCCCCGTTGTAAAAGTATTTTTCGATACATGGTGCGGCTGCTGTCTTTTGTAGTTTCTTTTGATACCATTAAAGTTCAAGATATTTGGTATTTAAGTACATTTTCTCCGCCCCAATCCTGAGGCTGAGGAACTTTCAGAGCCTTGACGATTCGTTTTGCAGTTAATAAATCCGAATATTTGCCGCTAAAAATGTTAGTAGACAGTTATGAAGACACGATGCAGCGTAGGTTCAGATCAAGTCTCTTAATCATGTCTGTTTTCTTCATAGCGCTGGGAAATTCTGACCAAACCCGTGTGGGGTGCACATCACCTGGAATACATGGCCCCCGGCGCTGACACGCAAAGCCTGCCGTCCTCGTCCCCCGGAACCGAAGACAACAAGGTCATCATCTTCGAGAGCGGCATGTAGCCGCGAGGTCGGAGGAACGAAGAAAACAACAACGACCCGAAAGACAAGCTGATAATGCTGCTCCTCGAAGCTGTTCTCCAGTCCGGCTTTTTACACTCATCTGTATTTAAACAAGCATCATTTAAAAATATGAGTTTACAAAGACTTTTCTTTTTTGTTTTTTTTGTTTGGTTTTTTTGCTTTCAGAACTCCCGGGTTGAAATCGCTGCTCTTTCTGTTTCACTCCTGCAGTTCTGTTTGTTTCGCAGCGCACTATTAGCTTGTCCTCGATTCGGACGAAGACACGCGGCACGAAAGAGAGAGACGGATTCTAGCTTTGCTGTAGCTTTTTTCTTACCATCACCTCCTCAGGGCAGAATTCCCACAATATCCTCCTCGTCCAATCGGAGAATTCAGTTCAAATTCAATTTACTTGTATTGCAATTTTAACATACAAGTTAACATGCATTGCAGCAGTTTTACAGAAATGATACATTATTATTATTATTATATAAATTATTAATGTAAACGTATAAAAACGCTCCCTATGAGTTTCTCATCAATGAAATTTCACCGGATTCTAAAGGGAACCTATCAGATCAACTCTAATTATGACCTGAGTGATGTAGCTGAGGCTGAGGAACTGTCCAAGCCAAGTGTAAGCCATTGTAGCACAAATTAGAGCCCAAATCTATCATCACTTACGTGTACACATGCTCAGGACGAGGGGGATACACACACACACACACACACACACACACACGGATATAAACATATACAATGAAATCTTCACTCATAGAATTGCTGTAGAAACAGCAACCGGGTCCACTGTATTTAAGGGCCAAAATAGACGTTCACTCCACATTCTCCCTTCTGTAGTGTATTATTCAGTATTACTACCGTATTCGTGTCTGTTTGGGCCGGACTAATAAAACACCAGAGAATAAGTGTTAGGTTAAACGCTCATTTTTTACAAATTTTTTTTTTGTTGACCATCGAGGAGGTATGAAGTAACGGATCGTACGACGAACAATTCCTGTTTATTGCACAGTTTTTACAGTCAGGGGTTGTTTTTCTTTTTTTTTTGTAATACGTGAATTATTTACTTTATTTGTTTTGCGTGCCAAACATCTCGCTCAGTCAGGAAAGACTCGTTGCCATACAGGACCGAGTTGAACTCGTATTGGTGTTCAGCTTCTCCACAAACGACTAGTAGCTGAAGGAAACGTCACGTCTGCATTTTTTTTTTTACACCAAAACGTGAGGATGAGAAACTTAACGGAAAACTTTAGCTTTCTTTTTTAATCCCGTGATATCAGTGATGTCGAATTGCCAAAAAAATGAATAAATTTGAATATACGCTCGTAGTGAAGGACTAAGGGGTCGGTATTGGGGCCGTCAGGAATCATTTAAAACACATCATTCTATAGAACACACTAGAAATTGATAAACACTCCAACAAGGATCAGAGAGTTTTTATTTTTAGAGTTTTAGACCATTTTTTTTATTAAATGGAGGAATTCTCAAGTGTTTAGTCAGAATACCGAAATGTATTATCCTTCGACGTCTACCTTCAGACTTCCATTATTGTCTGGCTTTTTTTTTCTTCAATAGAAAAAGGGGGTTTAAACCCCTTATTTGTGGCAGCCACAAACGACACAGAAGAAAAAACTTCTTGTTGAGAAGAAAAACATTTCTAAAATATCAGCGATTGCATTTCAATGTAAAATTTTGATCGCCTGCTACGCAGACGTCTGAACAAGGTTTTTTTTGTTTGTTTTTTTTGTTTTTTTTGTTTGAGCATGTCGACTGATCCGACCTCAGATCCTCGTCACTGTAACTGACGGCAAACAGTTGCCTTTTTTTTTTTTTTCGTTTGTTTGTTTGTTCGTTCGCTTTAGCGCCCATTCACATCGAGGTGTAAGTGCGCAGTGGGAATTCTGCCCTTCTTTCCTTTCTGTAGTGTAGCTTACTCTTTAAGCCTTTCTATATATATATATATAAATATATAATATATCTGTGAGGTATATTTTCTAAGTTTGCTGCAGGATGAGTTTTTGATAAAGATGTGACTGTGGAAAGGGTTGATAATATTGATGATATGATCCAGTGGTGTTTTTGAGAAACACTGAGACAGCACAATTATATGCGTTGTCTGTTATAAGTATCAAGCTCGTGTGTGTGCGTGTGTGTGTGTGTGCGAGTTTGTGTGTGTGTGTGTGTGTGTGCTTTATGTGTTAGATTTCAGTATTTTCCGCTGACCACCCAGGGGCCAAACACAACTGAATTGATCATCTGGAGAGCTCCTCCCCTTTTCCTGATTTCCACTTCATCCCACAGCACCCTGGGATGGTCAGCTGATAAAATGTTGTTTAGTCATTGTACGTGAAAAAGTAAAGAAAGCAAAAAAAAGTAAAAAAAAAACAAAAAAAACGTGTTCTTGACAGTAGCTTCGTCCCAAAGACTCGCTCACTGCAATCGAACTGGTTAATGTCGTGTCGTCATCGAGAGCGTTTTAGAAAAATTTAGAAAAGGATCATCATGAGATTTTTCTTCAATCAGAACGTTTTTACCGTATTTGAATACGCGGATTAATTAATTAATAAATGAATGATAATAAAACAACTGTATCTGAATTCCTCTATATTTCTAGACGACTGACTTTTACTCTTTTAGAAATAAAAAGCTATAAAATGTAAATCTGTAATCAAAATCTTTCAATTCAGTGTTTGATTTTAAGTGTTTTACCAGTTCAATTAACCAGCATTAACATTTTTTAAATAAAAATAAATAAATTCTAGCGGATCAGCAGTGATTATCTTTGTTCGGAATAGTGAACTCTTCAATAGAATACCATAAACTTTTGGCTTCAGAGTTTCGAATCCAGTTCTAACTCAGTATGTCTTTTCTTTTGATAATATATTACAGCACGTTATATTGCTGGTGGAGCGAAACACTAAAGCTTTGGGTCGAGTTACTGTTTCGAAGGTTCTCTTACTAACGTAGTAAAAGTAGTAATTAACTCTTTCATCGTTGTGCTTGGTGACATGCCGTGAGCCGTACCCACAGTCTTCCATTCGTAAGCTGAAGTAGTAATAAACATAACGACTCGTGCTGTAACTAAAGTCATTGCTTGTGCAGGATTTGATCACTGATGATGTTAATGTTTGAAGGGCTTCATGCTTTACACCACTGTGACTGTGTGCTGAAGATCCACTCACCCATATCAGAGCAACAACTGGCAATAAACCAACTAACTCCATGGCAACACTCGTGCGTCTTGGCTTTTCTTGTCTCTGAATATAATATAAAACTCTTAATATAGAGTTCTCACTATACAGTTCTCATATAAAGTTCTCACTATAAAGTTCCCACCATAAAGTTCTCACTATACAAAGTCTCATATAAACTATACAGATCTCATAAAAAGTTCTCAATGTATAGTTCCCACTATAAAGTGCCCACCATAAAGTTCCCACTGTGAATTTATCACTATAAGAGTTCCCACTATGGAATTCTCACTGTAAAGTTCTTACTATACAGTTCTCATAATTCTTACTATACGGTTTTAAAAAACGCAGTTCTCACTATATAGATCTTATTATAAAGTTTCCACCATAAAGTTCTCATTACAGTTCTCACTATAAAGTTCTTACTATACAGTTCTCACATAAAGTTCTCACTATACAGATTGTCTCTAGTTTACGTATGTAACCCTAGTTCCCTGAGGGAACGAGACGCTGCGTTGAAATGCTTTGGGAACGCGAGTCTTTATGCTAGAAATGACGTGTGTAATCAGTCAAAAATTGGATGCTGGCTGTCACTGATGAGGTGACGTCACGACCAGGAGTAAAAAACGCATATGAGAGAAGCCAGCTGCTGCTTCTGTAAGGGAGAAGGAAGCGTTGCAGGGACGCCGGAGGTGTGGCACAAGTGTGGCGCCTTGTTCCCTCAAGGAACTAGGGTTACATGCGTAACCTAGAGACGTCTCCTTTCTGTACCTCAAGCTGCGTTGAAATGCTTTAGGAACAAGTGTCCAATCACGCCAGACTGACCAGCGTTACATATGTCTTGGAGGGGAACTCCGGGTGGAGTAAGCCCTGACCCCGAAGGGAGCAGGGAGACCAGAGGACTCATAAGATGACGTGATAGCGTCAACGATCCACGTGCTCAGAGTCTGCTTATTAGCAGGCAGGTCTCTCTTGGGAGGGCTGCAGCAGACGAACAGCTGATGGGACCTTCTCCAAGGACCCTTCCTGCGGACGTTAGTGTCCAGAGCACGCATTGGGCAGAGCCGGTTGAGCTTCTCCTGGTCTGGGGCCTGGAATGGAGGGGGATAGAGGGCCTGTAGTCTAACGGGCCGTGGGACGACCGAGGGCACCTTGGAGATGTAACCCGTACGGGGGTAAAGGAGGGCACCAGCCATACCTGGGGTAAACTCCAGGAAGGAGGGGGCCACAGACAAGGCCTGCAGGTCCCATACTCTTTTTATAGAGCAGATGGCCAACAAGAACGCGTTTTGATAGAAAGGTGCCTCCAAGATGCCTCGGCTAGAGGCTCGAAGGGGGGCTCAGAAAGGGCCCCCAAAATGACAGCAGGTCCCACCCAGGCACTCTAGGCCGTACCGGGGGCTTAAGCACAAAGGGGTCTCTGCCCAGAAATTGCCCGGCCACAGGGGCATAATTGGCCGAAATGGCAGACGCGAATACTTTTAGGGTGGACGCAGCCAACCCTTTGGCAAACTGTCCCTGGAGAAAATCCAGCACTGAACCAACTGGCCTAACCCGAGCAGAACAGGTGACGCCTGGTGGCATACAACCTCCTAGTGGAGGGAGCTCTGGAGTGGAGAATGGTCTCTACCACCTCGATGGAGAGACCAGAACCTCGGAGCCGTGCCCCCTCAGGGGCCACAGCCACAGCCACCACAGCTCTGGGCAGGGGTGAAATACGGCACCCCCTAGCTGAGAAAGGAGGTCCCTCCTTAGAGGAATCTCCCTTGGAGGGTGCTCGAGGAGAGCCACTATGTCCACAAACTCCCAGAACTCCCCAGAGGGGCTGGAGGCATAAGGAAGAACGAGAGGGGACAGTGCAACATTTTTAGAGACGCGAACAGATCCACCTGGGCTCTTCCGAATTTCTCCCAAACCTGCTCCACCACATCAGGGTGAAGCCGCCATTCCCTGAGCAGAGACCCCTGCCACGTCTGCTGCCTCGTTCAACCGGCCTGGGTTGTAAACCGCCCTCACAGAAAGGGCGCAGGCCCCGTGATGGTTGATGTAAGAGACCACCGAAGTGTTGTCCATACGGACCAACACGTTGTGACCTCTGAGGTCTGAGAGGAAATGTTTCAGTGCTAGAAGCACGGCCAGCATCTCTAGGCCACAGTACATGGGGCCCCTCCCACAGAGCTCTGGCGAAGCGACCACTTATGACCGCTCCCCACGCTGTGAGGGAAGCATCCGTCGTTAGCATTAAACGACGTCCGGGGACTCCCAGCACAGGGCGTAGAGATAGAAACCGGAGATCTATCCAAACATCTAAGGCACATAGGCATTGCCGCATGACCTTGATGGTGCGGAGGAGGTTTCTGTGCGGAAGCCAGTTTCTGGAACAGTGACAGTGAGAGGCTGCCCTTCTCTGATCTTCCCGACAACTGCAAGGATGGCCACAAAGCGGGCAGGAGAAAGCTGCGCACGAAAGGAGTCGAATCCCATATGACACCGAGATAGGTGGTTCTCTGTAAAGTAGAAAGCACACTGTTCCCGGCATTCACCCGAAACCCCAAAGCCTTCATGTGGGCGAGAACGACATCTCGATGGACCGCCAGCTGCTCTGACTGAGCTAGGATCAACCAATCATCGATGTAGTATGTATGCGAAAGTATGCGTCTCTTAGATCTACCATGACAAACCAGTCCTCGGATCTGATTTGAAGCACGATCTGCTTGAGGGTCAGCATCTTGAACCTGAGTCGCATGAGAGAGCGGTTCAGCTGACGTAGATCTAAAATAGGACGCCATCCACCGCCCTTGTTGGAAACTATGAAGTACCGGCTGTAGAACCCGGACTCTAGTTCTGATGGAGGGACCACCTCGATGGCCCCCTTCCTCAGGAGAGTGTCTACTGACCCGAACTGAATCGAGTAACCCCACTCTACAGTACACAGGACCCGAGATACATCTGGGAAAGCTTTCCAAGCTCCCAGAAAACGTCTCATGGGTATCAGCCTTTTGAGACTGATCTCTGGAACGCCCAGAGCCCAGGCAGCACCCTGAGATGGCTCTAGGGGAGGCGAGATCTCGGGTGGAGACCAAGGAGAGAGCTCACTGGAGCTGGCCGTGCCCTGAAGCACCGAGGGTGGCAGGGTTAACGGACCAGGTCCCTGAGGGGGCCGGGGCAGGGTGGGCACTGGAAAAAGCAGTGTGACACGCCCCTCCACAGCCAGATCCCCTGAACGTTCCGTGTCAGGATGTTTTCATCGAAGCCTTCCTGTTGGAGATGACAGTCCTCAGATCTGTCCCCTCACAAGGCTTCGATGGAGAGCACCGCGCAAGATTCCTCACAGGGGGAGAGCGAGTCGCGACACTGCATTTCTGAACCTCTCGATGGGAGATGGAGGGCTGTGGCTGGAGCTGAGCCTGCCGAGCAGCCCCCTGGCGTGGGAGGTAAAACTGGAATGCCGCTGCCTGTTTCTTATTTTCCTGAAACCTTTCAACCACTGAAGGTACGGAATCACTGAAAAGGCCAGAAGGAGTTAGTGGAGCGTCCAGCAATACAGCCCTGTCCCTATCAGACATGTCTGATAGTGTGAGCCACAGGTGCCTTTCTGTAGACACCAGGGCAGCCATAGACCGGCCAATTTCCCTAGCGGTCTCCTTAGTGGCTCTGAGAGCCAGAACCGCCGTACTGCGCAGCTCATCAAAATGGCCATCCATGGAACCCCCCCACATCCAATTCTCGCATCAGGTCAGCCTGAAATGCCTGCAACACCGCCATGGTGTGCAGGGAAGCAGCAGCTTGACCTGCTGAAGCATAGGTTTTACCCACAAGTGCAAAAGTATTGCGTCGGGGCTTTGTGGGCAATGTCGGGGTCTTAAGGGAAGAGACGACTCCGGGAGAGAGATAGGTGGCAAGTGTCTCTTCAACATAGGCATAGGCATAGCCTCATAACCATTTTCTTTCCGCCTAAAAATGTGGGAATACACAGTAGAAGTGGGGGTGAAGGGGCGGGCCGAGTAAGGTTTAACCCTTGACATAGACACCTCCGTGTGTAGATCGGGAAATAATGGAAGACCCCTATGCAGAGGTTGCGACACGGGTGTCAGAAAGCGCTCATCTAATTTACTAGATGAAAGCACTTCCTGCTCATGAGCCGGCGTTACAACCTCCCGAAAGCTCCTCGGCTTCCGTATCGCAGCGCACGGCCCCACCCCCTCCTCGGAGGAAGAAAGGGGGAGCAGCCAAAAGGCGTGCTTCTGAATCCTGAGAGCAAGCGATAGACCGAGCAGGTGAGGTGGGAGATGGGGAAAAACCCGTCTCGAAACCCTTTGAAAGGTCCATTTGCGAACCCCAGGATCTGGCACGACGCGCTGCCTCGGCGAGAGCGGGTCCAGACCCGGAAGGAGTTAGAGCACCCATTTAATTGAAAAGAGCCGAGCGAGTGCAGAGCGAGCTCAAACACATGCGAGCACAGTGAACACATTCGGCTCCCTCTTCGAGAACCGATCTCACCTGCTCCGCACCCAAGCAAGCAACACACAAGCTGTGCGAATCCCCCCCCCGTAATATAGCGGCGGCAAGGAGGAACGCACAGCCGAAACCTGTGCCTAATTTTTTCGCTTGCTTTCATTATTTTCTCCGCTTTTTTTTCCCTTTTTTTTTCCTTTTTCCCTTTTGACAGACACACAATATGACAAACAATGTCACACAACACACAGAGCGCTTTCTGAAAACACAGAAGCTGCTGCTGGCTTCTCTCATATGCGTTTTATACTCCATTAATTATCCACCTTTAAGTTACCACCATAGAGTTCTAACTATAGAGAACAAGGTTGTCAGGAGAACCGTTTTAGGAATATAACATCTACCAGACTAGATTCTTTTTGAAACCAAAGTAAACCTTTTCGGGGCATAATTCTAATAAAAAACTAAACGACACGGATCTTGTGTGTATGATGTTCACCATACCTAGGGTCAAACAAGGTGGCAGCGGCGTCATGCCATGCTGCTCTGTTTCTTTTCATCTATGACTGGGTATAGAAGGAATCATAGATCAGTTTGTTTTGTGACTCAAAGCACAAATCCAACTTAAAAACAGAAATGTCTTCAGAAGGAGGGGAAAAAAAAGAAAGTGTGGAATGTCCCGGTCAGAACCCAAATCTAAATCAAAAACCTGTGGAATGGGAATTTGATTGATCTGGTGGATGAAAGAGAGGGAAAAAAGTGCAGATATGTTGTTTTTTTTCAAGTACTCAAAAAGACAAAAAAAGAAAGGGGGCTGAAAACTTTTGCACGTGTGTTGTATTTTTTCTGCTTTTGGCCGACTTTGCGATTTTCTCAGGGGTGTGTAAACTTTTGCTATCCTTTGTATAATGCAGATGATTGTTTCTCTGTGTGTTTAATATGATTGAAAGAGAGGGTAACTGAGAAACACTCAAGTATAAGCAACCATGATAAATGTAACACACACACACACACACACACACACACACACACATATGCACGAGGTTGTGTATTGTACTCAGCCTGGTGCGGTTCGAACTGGTTTTCCTGATAAAGGCTGTTTGTAAGAGGAAGAGGCAGCTGCCATATTAAGCTCAGGCAGAGGCCCAGTGTCACCCAGTCTGTGAAGTCTATGTTTAGCTTTCTCGCTCTGCTCTATTTCTGGAACACAGTAGATCTCCGGACAAACAGCTGAATCCCGTAGCCGACGGCGGTTTTCACGAAGTCCTCCGCACGTGCCGTGACACACGTTCGTTGGCCATCTTGAGGATTTCTCAGAACGCCGTCTGAGCCAAATACAGCGGAGTTCGAGCAGATAAAGTGTCCCGCATTTATAACATTTCGAACGGAACAAGAGGTATAGCCCGAGCTGCAGTTATGTTCTTGCACACGGATGTGGCAGAGGTTCTCTCCAGAATTCCACAGCCGTTTTTTTTTCACTGCGTATTCGCTATCGGAGACACGCTGTGAAATCAATCACGGAGAGGAATGAGAGCTGAACGAGAGAAGGCCACGCATTTGTGATGCGATCGTGCCAAATCGTATGACGGCATCCAGTTTCACGACCAATGCAGCAGCTGTGCACAAGTCCAAAAGTACAGCAAATATTGGATAACAATTCGTAATAGAGGATTGTTCAAGGGTTCTGGTTCATGGCTTCTGAATCTAATATTCAGTGGTGAACAGAAAGGAAGTGATTGTGATGAGTTACGTATTTATTTTCACGTTTTACTGAAGTGTTTCCATTTGGGGAGACTTTTTACTGTAACTTTACTATATTTTAAACTCAAATATTTGA
This sequence comes from Silurus asotus, assembly GCA_024362625.1. Lineage (NCBI taxonomy): Eukaryota > Metazoa > Chordata > Actinopteri > Siluriformes > Siluridae > Silurus > Silurus asotus. Next base: position 7,593,782 of record MU574226.1, on the reverse strand, counting down.
CTTTTTATTCAACTACATTTTGTGAAATCAGTTGTTGAGGATCAAAACTGGTCTCGTAACTCTGTTTTACACGTGTTCTGATTGACGCTCGGTGTATCTACTGATCACCAGCACAGTTCAGCATCAGTTCTACATCAAGCAGAACATTCAGAGAGGAATAAATGATGAAGAAACTTCAGACTCGAACTCGACACAACACACGTGGATTAATTTACGTGATTGTTTTGAAGAAGGTTTTGGGTTCATGATGATTGTAATAGAAATCAATCAGTGTTTGAGTCATTAATATCATTCTATTAATAGATCAGTGTGCTGAGAGTCACATTCGAGTCTTTTTACGGTAAGGTGAGTCTTGTGACGTAGCACTTTGGATACTTAAGTGCATTTGAAGGCAAAAACCTTTGAGCTTTTACTCAAGTGAAAGTTTAAAAGGACACTTTTACTGAATGTTTCTCTACTTTAACTTAACTACATGTTCCATCCACTGCTGCTCCTAACACACTGTAGACAAGGTTCTAAACACCAGGTGGGTATTACTGACCCAAAAACTCAATAAATCCCCAATAACTATTTTTGGATCAATAATAGAGCACTGACTCTTAGCTTGATCTCGCTGACTATTTATACTATACATTTCACCAGAAATACATCTGGAACCTTCACTTAGAAATACGGACCAGATTCTAAATTTAACCAAAATGTGTGTGAACCTGATTGCTTGCCCGTGTGACACTCCAGTCCAGGGAACGGTGCTTGAGGGAAAGTGAATGTCAGAGGGCAAATCTTTAAAGCCTCTCTAAAAATACCCACAGAACCTTCATGCTTGGTGTCTTCACCCTGTGTATTGGAGTAATAATTTCATTGTTAGCATGAAATTCAAATCCAATCCGATGTTTTCCAAGAAGCCTTCCAATAAGTATCCAAACAATACTTGGATGATCGTAGGTTAGAAGTTCATGACAATTCTTTACCGATGATTTGGATAAAAAAAATTAAATTAAAAAAAAAACATGAGTCAGCTAACGCTGCTTTGATATCCAGTTACTGTGTGATGGTCTGGGGAAAAGCCAACAAAATCGGATATCGCTGTGGCTAAGCCAAATAAAATGAAAAAAAAAAAAGAGGAGAGAATCAAGGAAAATATCACTACGCTGACAGAGACTATATTTTTTGCCAAAAGTATCTGGACACCAGCTTTTCCCAGCATTATGTGCTTCTTTCCCAACCTGTTAGCACAAAGTAATCTTAGCATGAAATATTCCCGAATCTGTTCCAGCACGACGATGCCCCTGTGCGCAAAGCCAGCTCCATGAAGATCTGCTTTCCATGGGTTAAAATGGAATGGAAAATCTCCTTCTATAGACCTCCATCGGTAACTCTACTAACTCTATGTGTCTCCACAAATCTCCAAAATCTAGTGGAACATCTTCTTAAAAGAGTGAAGGTTACAATCAGAGCAAAAAAGGAGACTAAATGTGGAACGATGTTAGAAAAAATCCATCTGTATTTAATGTACGAGACTGTACACTGTATCTCTTCAGTACCATATCGTATTTTCTCTCTTCGGTTATTTTAATAATACAGCGGAGGCCTGTCTGTGCTCCATAGTCGTCTCCTACTTAATTTGGAGTCTCCCCTGTAACACTACAGATGATCAAAATTAGCTTCGGAAAACAGAACGCCCTATGCTCCGCGAACAAGAAGGAACGCTTCCAACGGGTAAACAAACAAACACACTATGGCGTTCATTGTTGAAAGCTTGACTCATGTTTGAACAGCTCGGTATCGTTCTGTAGGGTAAAAATTAATTTTCCGTTTTAGACAGATGAATGGCTTGGACGAAGAAAGGGTTTGCCAATTTGGGTTGGTCCAGTCTTTCCATCTCTGGTGAAATAAATTCGGTATAAGAAATTAACCCTTTTGTTTCACTTATTTATCTGTTCTATGTTTTTTAAAATGGAGACAGGATACAGTTTTGAGTTGAAACTTCGTCCTTAACAAGACAAATGAAGCAACTTGGAATTTTAAGGGCACGAACTTTGGGGAAGTGGAAGCTTAATAGTTAAAGGTCTGGGTTACTGATCAGAAGGTTGGGGGTTTATACCACAAAACAGTGTCACTGTCTGGTCCCCCAGCATGGCCCTTAACCCTCTGTATCATGGCTAACAATGATTCTGACCCCAGTTTTCTATCAAGCTGGCACATTGGAAGACTTTTACGATGCCTCACAGATGTCCTCAACCACCAGGTCACGACTGAGTATTGGTTTCAAGCAAAGAACAGTGGTAAAATTGCGACAGGGTCATTGATACACGTGGGAAGCGAAGGCTCTTCCGTGTGGTCCGATCCAACAGACGAGCTCCTGTAGCTCAAACTGCTGAAGGAGTTCACGCTGTTAAAGATCTGGACTGTTTTGACAGCAAAAGGGGACCAACACAATATTAGGCAGGCGGTCATTATGTTATGGCTGACCGGCATATGACAGTATAGTATTGTGCGCACTCATATACACAAACACATTAAAAAAGGAAGTACACATTATTTTCACTTTTCCAGCTGCTATGTCTGGTAAGTAGAGTCCGAAAACCCGAGTATAATCCTTCAACCGGATTAAATATCCAGCAAATAAACCAGCAGTAGATGAGATGGATGACACCATTATTACACCCCTGGGTTATTTACCAGCCCAAATATGGTTGTAAACTTTCAGCAGTTTAGAGTACAGGAAGTACCTTCATTCCTCATTAGAACCTGAACAGGACAAACTTCAAATTTTGAGTAAAAAGACAGAGTTTGGCTGGTTGTGTCGAACAGATTGCTCCTTGGCATCGCTCCGCAGCCTATTACACTCGAGGCAACACTAGCGACACTGTCACCGTTACAACTTCCTTTCTAACACAAGTGGTGCTTTTGTATAAAGCGCTTTTTCATTCGAGGCCTTCGTCATCGCTCTCTGTTTTCCTGACTTGGCAGCCGTGTGTCTGCCTGCTCACAGCCCTGAACTATGATGTCATCTTTCTACTAATGGGAGTGCTGAGATGGATCAGATTTTGTAAAAAGTAGGCTTAGATCCAGGAACGGTCTCGCCTCGGAAGAAGCCGTACCACCGTCTTAAGAGCAATTTCGATCATTCGTCGGCTCGAAGGGAAGTCAATAGGACTAGAGCTGAAAGTTCATTTATATCGTATGAACAGTTCAAAAGAATGTTGTTGCTTCTTTTCTCTCCTCCAATGTGACTAATATTACTAGCAGTCCAAAAAAAACAACTTTCTACTTTTAATTAATGAAAGATTGTAGTTTTATACTTTTAGCGTTACATTTAATGATGTGAAACGTCTAAGTTTGTTTACACCTGACCATAAAATTGCTATGTGCCTCCAATAGGTTTTGTGTAGCTTCGTTCAGCCTCGAGGTTGTGTGTTAATAAAGTCTGCTATTGATGTAGATGAGGTGAGAAGGCCTGGGGGTGCAGTCAGCATGAAAAATTAATTCATGTTCAATAGAAAAGATGACCAGCCCAAAGCAGATCTTCATGGAGCTGGGGTTTTTTTTTTCATGCTGGAACAGGTTTGGGTCTCGTAGTTCAGAACAGTTCATGCGACTGCACCTAAAAGGCCACATATGGTTGGAGTCAGGTGTCCCAATATTTATAGTAAATTTCTTTGGACCATAAATTGGTGAGGTCTGTAGTAGGGCAGATGCCACAAGGAGCCCCATCGATCGTCTCCCAGGTTTCTTGCATTCCACCAACAACAAATCCAAGGAAACACACGTCGAAATCCAAAACACATCTAAACATCATTCTGGAGCACAAGACAAATCAAGTGCATTTTTTATTTGGCCAAAACAAATCAGGTTAGAAAAACTATTTTTTCAGGGAAAATCTAGAACAGACACACAGTTCCAGTCAACCGTATAAGTTTACTGCTTGGACTTCGCTCCTCTGATTCAAATTAGGAGCTTGATGAAACGCAGACTCGGTTTATTCAGCCACAACACGCATCCACGTCCGCTAGAGTCGCTCGGTCCCGGCTGCGATACGCGATCTGCCTCAAACCGGTTCGCAGTGCGGATTCATCGAGAAAGAGGAACAACAACAAAAAAAAACAAACCCAAAGATCATTTTTTAATGAAGAGTTTAATAGATTGACTTCGGTGGTGGCACAGCGTCGAATTGGGCGGGTACACAGAAACGGACTGCGGCATGCTGGGAAATCGAATCGCCACAATCCAACCGTGTGCTGCTTAAATCAGCCAGAGTGGTGTCGCATTTTATATATCAAAAATAAAAGAATTATGGTGGATGTTGCATAGGGAAAAACAAAGCAGTGGGATATGAGTCACGTGACAAGAACCAGCCTGAAATATAGCCTTTAAACATACTGGGATATTAAGTGCCTGGAACAGTGAGGTTAATGATTAACTGTGGTAATCAGGTTAACTGTGATCCTGTGTGGTCATGGAGGAGATACAATTCCTCATATGCTTCATGCAGATAAACAGTGCATGAGGACATATATATATAAATATATATATAACCCGTCAATCGATTCATTGCAACATAATCGACGAATATGAATGCTTTATGCAAATGTGTGTCAACACACAGCATGGACAAAATATTGTAAACGTTTTAAAGTAATTATGTAAATATATATAATCTTTTGTGAGTTCTTCTGCACTCCTGTGATGTTATGGAGTGAATGCCAAAGAAGTGAAGCATATTTTGAACGAGAAAGCAGCTTATTATGAATCTTTGAACCCTATGACCTCTCCCAGGCACTCCAGCTTCCTGTACACGAAGGACCTTCTGCACTGCAATGCGCTGAAGCACTGAGAGCAATGACTATTGATTTGCAGTGTTGGAATGAAGCATTAAGAAAATGACACCGAACGTCCCTCACTCTCGTATATCACGAAAGCTGGAGCGGCTAAAGCCGTAAAAAAAAAAAAAAAAAAAAAACCCAGACGGACGCTGGTGATGTTTGGAAACGTGATCTGAGCAGCCTGGTGCGAAGTGTAAACGTCTATTTAAGGGAGGAATCCATCAGTTCTACAGCCGAGGCGATCATCTCCCTACAGGGTGAAAGCGAAAAGGAGCGAGGAAGAAAGAAATACAAGCGAAAGTAAACGGAGAGGACGTCGTTTAGTGCTCGGTGAAAGCGTACACCTGAAGCGACACCTGAAGCCGCCGTTTTGGTTGAGAGACACCGCGAGGGCTCACTCGCTCGTCTCCTTTTAAGGGAAGGGATAAACCCGAGAGGGAGAGAGAGAGAGAGAGAGAGAGAAACCCACCTTCAAACAATTTCATGTAAATGGAAAATAATATTTCTCGCCAAACATTCACATTATTATATAATCACGCATCTGAACAGGATTATCCTCGTAATAATCCACAAGAATTTTTTTTTTTTTTGCAAAATATTAAACAGTACAAACCCGATCACCTCTCATCCACCCCCACAACCACCATTCCCATCAAACCGCTCACTCGAAAATATGGAACAACAACAACAACAACAACAACACCATCATTATCATTCAGGAATCCATCTGTAACTATTTTATAAAGGGAAACAAAATAAAAATAGAAACCGTGGATACGTGACACACCGAGAGCAGCGTTATTAGACATATAATAAAGCATACAGGACGGGATCGCTCCTCAATCCTGTACAGAACAATCCAGCGACAGGAAGTGATGCGTGGACCTGGTGTCGGGGAGGAAGAGCCGAGGCAGACGGGTGGCGTGGCGTCGCCTCCATCAGTCCGACTTCTTATCATGCTGAGAGTCAAACGACGCCTAGAGATAACACACACACAAAACAGTGTGAATTAATTATCAGTAAGTGGGAAATATACAGTTCAGGGGTTCAAGCTGCCACTCTTGGGCCCTTGAGCAAGGCCCTTAACCCGTATCATGGCTGACCCTGCGCTCTGACCCTGAGCGAAAGGATTTCACTGCGCTGTAATTTGTGATATTCTAGTTTGATGTTGGTGAGAAGGTCAAGGAGGCTTGGGGTTCAGTCGGCGTTCACATTCAGAGCAGGAGATCTTCCACTCCAACCCATGTAAAGCACATCTTCATGTCGTGCTGGAAAAGGTTTGGGTCTCCTAGACGTACAATTGTGGTTAAAGAGCGCCAACGGAGATTTAAGTTTCGATCAAACCCAATGAAGGCAGGAAAATTGTGAAGTGCCGATCGAGTCTCCGGGTCGGACTCGGAGATCTGCTTTTCATGCACGTCGTGTGCAGAACAAAACCCTGACACTCCTAAGTTCTAGGGTAGCAACCATGCAAGCCAAATCCGTGTGTGTGACTTCAACGAGCATGAACACAGAAACACGTTCTTGGCCTGGATATCAGGACATCTCAATCCCATAGAAAGCTTTGGAACAGCAGCAGGTAAAAACAAACCCCGTGAACTTTAGCTGAATCAAAACCAAAAGCGACCACAAGACCCTGGTGAAATCTTTGATTTTGTTTTGTTTTTATAATGCAAGCTTTGGTTTCCACAAGATATTCCTCGGATTGGAAAAAAAAAAAAACGGTTATGCTGGTAAATTACGACAGGAATTTCTCAGATGTGTGACAGATGATTTAAAGGTTCACCTGCAGCGAAACCTTTTATAACGTGTGCCATTTTTTATTTTTTATTTTACAACTTTTAAGGACAAGAAACTTACCGTTCTTTATCACCATTCAGGAACTATTAATGTCATAAAAATCCTGTCCCCTTTTTCTTTCTGGTCCTGCCCGATTCATCCTGGAAGCTGAGGATGTTCTTCCTGAAGATCCACACCGAAGATGGATTCGGACTGTAATATATGTGGAGGTATCGAAAAGTTTCCAGACTAGTTTTGTGACAGGCCAACAGATGGCAGCACAAAGTGCACACACAGTCACGGGGAGCACCGGCCTTCACAAGTCAGTGAGACAAAAGACATCATCCAGTGTACATCATGAGCCGTGCGACTGGTGTCGTTCTGACCTCAAACGTGAGTTTTTTTCAAGGTTCCTGCGTACTTCAATGGAGATCGAAAGGGGACCATTTTGAAGATGGTGTTTAAACATCAAAACATTTTCCACCGGTGAACAGATGACCTTAATAATGATGGAACTACGACGAATGGACATTCAGTGATGAGAACGAGGATGGGCCTGGTTCCTCCTTATACAATATCCATAGTTAAAAAACGCTAAGAAAAACGAGCCCTTTTTGAGAACGCACAATGAATTGACTCCTACTTACACACGAATCCTTTGCAGCGAAACAGAAAATAAAAGTCGTGTGTACTAGTCGTTAGCATGTGGGCAGGTGAGCAGAGTTCAAGGAAAAGCCATGCGATGATAAGGGAACTCTTGTCCACACGTGTTTGATATATGTAGCCACTTGTCATTACATGCTACAGCTTCAGTCAGGGATCAGGGACAAGCTGTGCAACAATGCTGGCCTTCATAAAACAGCTCCAGCGCACAGAGACAAACATTTCCCATGCAAAATATTGACTTCATTTAAAGTGTTTACTCAAACTACATGCAATGAGGTCATACTGGTGCAAGTCTCCCCGCTGACGTTACTGTTTCTGGAGTGGACAATTTTGCACAATTATCATTTTCCCTCATTAAACCGTTACTTAAATGCACGCAATGTGAGCATTATTAAGGAAGAAATCACCTTGAAGAGCACGGATGATCAAACGGTCTGAGTGATGCTCGTACCCGAACTCTCTGTGTAATTTAGAATAATCGTCTCGGGGTCCGGCGTACGTCATGGAGTGTTTACTGCTCCGTGAAACAACTGCGGCAGCTCTGTTCTTTCAGACGAAGAAGCACGAGACGTATCCGCAGGGCGGAGGGAAGCGAAGCGTGAAAAATAATTGATGTAAGGTTTAACCTTCAACAACTGCATTTACAAGTGCTGCTGCATGTCATGCTAGGCCTGTTACGCAGGTCTGGTTGGAGGAGGCCTCAGGCTTTGCTTCATTTTCACATCGGCGTGATCCACGGGATGGTGACTTCTGATGAAGTGTTTCCAAATCTCCTCAAAAGACAAACATGTCCCTGTGCAACCAATTAAAAACAAACAAACAAAAAAACCCACTAATGCTTACGTGATACGTGAAGGTCTGCAGCACAAGTCTCTTCTTTGTGTAGGACACTGAGATGTCTGAACTTCCTCTAGTATGTTCCGCATTTGAACCGAGGGTCTTAATGACTTGATCATTCATAATTATTAAGAATTTCTAAAAGGTTTCCAATGAAATCCAGAGGTTCCAGATATAAACATCTGCTATTGGCCTATTTTTACTTTGGTTAACAATTCTCAGACAATGCTGCTTGACCATGAAGATCTTTAAATGGGTTGGATTTGGTGGAAGATCTCGCGCTATGGAGCTCTAACCCTATTTGGACCCATTTAGGATGGACTCTGAGTGCACTCCAGACCTCCTCACCTCAGCTACATCAATACCTGACTTGTGTTTGCATGTCCACAAACCTCCACAAGCACACTCCGAAGATCTACAAAATTCTGAAAGTTTCTGAAATGCTCAAACCAGCTTGTCTGGAACAAGCAACAAAACACACCCTAGTCGAGGACTGAAATGTTTGATGATCTTTTGAAGTGAAACCAATAAAGCTCTTTAACTGCTCTATAATCCGCAGGACTGTAGGCCACATGTTTGGGTGATGGGGGTGGAAATTGCTTCTTATACATACTGTAGTAAGTCGTGTGGTTTGACAGGAACCTAAAGGTGGTAGCATGGTGGTTAAGGCATTGGACTATGGATCACAAGGTCATGAGTTCAAATCCCAGAGATAGAAATAAGACACTGTGGATAAGGGCATCTGCCGAATGTTGTAAATGTAGCTGAGATGTAAAATGATTTTAGAATACTCATGATGTTCAAAAAGAGAACATGTATTTAATGGTAAGGTGTCCACAAACTTGTGGCCCATGTGAGTAATCTAACTGGTGTTCTAACTGGTGATCATGTTTTTCCCCCATAAATGAACAATGGACTATATAACTAATAAACAGCTCCATGACTCCAATGTACATTGTGATCAAAATGAACTGGTTTTTTTTTTTCTTCAACCTGAGTACATTGTGTTTGTGTGTGTGTGTGTGTGTGTGTGTGTGTGTTCTACCTGGTTTGATTTCATTTCTTTCATCTGAGCACAATGGAGTCTAATTTTACCTGGAGCCTGGTTGCTCGGATTTGCATGAAACTTGAACGGACAAGATTCTGAAGATGATGGACGTGGATTAGGGGTGGAGTTACATTCAAAAATGGCCGTTTCCTAGGATCTTTAAGTCCAGATGAACTCATGAAAGTTCATCTGGTGATGAAAATGTGGTGTACAGTATCGTCTTGTGGATCTGAAATTCTTATTCACGGTCCACATACTAGCGGACCCCACAAATCAGATAGGGGACCCCACAAATCAGATAGTGGACCCCACAAATCAGATAGTGGACCCCACAAATCAGATAGGGGACCCCACAAATTGCTGCTTGTAATATTGTGTTATAATCTCCATCACTGTATTTTGTTCGTTTTTATGCTTCTGCAAGCCGTAAATTCCTTCTTGTGAAGCTTCCTGAACACAGTGAATTGTGTACACGTGTTTCTATGCGTGCGTCAACCTGTAATTTGGAGTGCTCCTCCAGCAGGCGATCGTACTCCACGGTCAGATTCTCCGCCTGCTTTTTCATCGCCTTCACATCACCGTCGGACTTTTGGAGTGCTGCACGGGAACAAACACAGAAAAAACAAACAGTCGGAGTGCTGCATGGGAACAAACACAAAAAAAAAAAAAAGTAAAAAAAAAAAAAAAAAAGAAGAGACGCTGTGTATCCAATTACAACACGCAACCCGCTTCCACGCGCGTGTGCACTGCGGCTGTACGTCTACGTTAATGCCTCTATATTAAGGAACAGGTAATCCTGAATGGATGGGTCCTGTTCCAGTTGTGACGTGTGAAAGCAACAGACTTGGTGTTGTGATCCAGATTTAAAACACTTCACATGGAAATGACGTACTTTTGCAAACAACAAAAACAAAAAAAAATTCCTTAAATACGAGCCAACAGCAAACGTTACGGCCCATGATACACTACAGGTCTTTTTTTCCCCCCCATTGGCCTTAAACTGAAAATGTTCTGAAACTGGCAGGACTCCCAAGGGCGTGGGCAAATTGTAGCCTGGACGTCGAGAAAAACATCGGGAGTGAACAAGGAGATCAGTCAGTGGCACCGTTTCTAGCGCTCGTGTGGCAGACGAAAAATCTACTCGTACGCACCGTGGCGAGACTGGACACAAAGCACGCTGCTATTTGATGCGAGGTCACACTGACTGTCTAAAAGAAAAGGCCTCGGTTATGAAGTGTCTCAGGTTTCCGCCCTTACAAGGTTTAGGAGATACAAAGCTTGCTGAACGTGTGGAGGTCTTTTATGTTTCTACGCAACAAACTCGCTCATGTAACGCTATACAAGATTTACTTTGACCAAACAATTCTATAAACTTCCAGATGTTCCACTTTATTTTAATTGAAAAATCCTCTCGCTGCATGAAGAACAGATTCAGATCTAGATCTTCTTAATCATTCCAGAGCAGTTTAACTGGATTGAGGTGCGGTGACTGGGCAGGTGGTTCCATTATAGATATCACTCCTCTCTGTATAACACAGGACTCAGACGTGCGCTCGGTTCCGCTGAGCCGCAGTCCAGACGGAACTGCATGGTGTATGAAGTATATAATGGGAGGGTTCTGGAATAAGTCTCCAAAACAACCCTGAGACATTAATCGTCCACCTCCATGTGTGAGTGTCTGATCACATCTCTTCTATTCTACAAGTTCTTTTATTAGAGACAAAATTGTCCCATATTGTGCCAATTGTCGTAAACGGCCAATCACGTCGCAATATGCAAATGAAGACAAAGTTTCTGATTTCCATATTCGGACACTCGTTTCTCCTTCTTTCTCGGTCTGTTGCTTCACATTTCCATATTCACCATGTGGATCGGAATTAACTACGCGTGTGTGTGTGTGTGTGTGTGTGTGTGTGTGCGTCATCACTCTTTCCTGTCATCCCTGGCTGATGTGTATAGATGTGCATCACTAAGTTGATTTGTACCTTTCTTGGTGGCTTCAAGCTCATCCTTCAGCTTCCTGACCTCCTCCTTCAAGGCCTTGCTCTCCTCCTCCACGCTGCCCTTCACTTTGCCTCCCGCCTCCGGAATCGCCACTCCGGCATCCTTCAGTTTCTGTGTACACACACACACACACACACACAATCAGGTAAATAAGCTCCGCTTTGTACAAGTCGCTCCCAAATGAACACTTCTGCTTCATGAATCAGTAACACGAGCATAAACACTCATTGTTTTCTAGTACCTGGTGGATGGGATCAAACCTAAAGGGCACTGTGGTTTCAGATGGCCTGAACAATGAGGTCAGAGGGAACAGGGCACGGTATAAATCACTTCAAACACAAGAAGGATGTGTTGTGATCTCAGGAAGTTTTGTATGAAGCGTTTAGAAGTTAAATGCTCATCAAAAAAATGGCACGCTTTAATGTCCCAGCCAGGAGGCTTCATGAGAGGGTTCTTGTTTGCCCCAAAGCTGGAAAAAAAAAACACAAACTGATCCCATGAGAAAAGAGAAAAATGTAGGTGATTTCTACTATAACGAATTTGTCACATATCCATGACAGATCATTAAAACTAATTTCTTATATCTTGAAGGTTCTGCGACTCAAACCTGCGTATGACCAAATGTTTATGTTGGTGAATAATAGTTTATAAAAATGTACCCTCATTAATTTCCATAAATTCCTTGTAAGTTTTCAATGTGGAATTTCACCGGATGAAGTTCCCTTGGAAATTGAACCCTGAACCAGACTCATGGTCGAGTGTGTTTAGTGAACTACTCATGCAAACTGCGCTCCTGATTCGTCGTAGCAGACTGTTGATATCAATGCCGGTCCAAATCCACCCTTGAGGTGCTCAGGAACCTCATGGATTTTTGATGCTGTTGATGCAGAACCATCCTCAGTTCAGATCTCTAAATGATGAGAACTCCATTCTGCTCACCACGAGTTCACAATTCATCAGTTCTCCTCCGATCTCTTATTGATCCCCCCCCCCCACACACACACAGCGTTCCGTTCTGAACAAGACTCTGTGCTAGTTCTTTGTGCTACCGGAATGTTCTAACTGATTACTGTTAATATTTGACTTATCTTGTTCCTCCGTGAAGCCTGCGAGAGCTTACTGGAGATCAGCCTCCTACCTGAGACTTAATCACGGTTCACTCACGCGCTTTGCACGAAATCAAACGCCGGCCTGGTGAACTTTCACCCTGTGTGGTGAGAGGTGAATGAAATCGGATAGAAAATGCTGCTGTTAAACAAAATTCACCGACGGCAAAGCAGAAACCGGACCTCAGTCTCAATCTCAGGCAGTTTCACCCATTCCAGAATTCTTGTTTAAATATAACTTTTCCTTGAGGACCCATTCGAGGTTTATTGCACGAACCTTGAACGCGAATAGAAATAAACTGTTTGTTGTATCCTTTCCTTATCAGAAGACCTTCAAACTGAAATATATCTGGCTTCAGATAAGCCTTGTAACTCCTCCAAATATTCATACCATCATATCGTGCTTGAAAGAACAGAGTCAGAACATTGTTGGAGTTAAACATTGAACGCGAACGATTGTATAACCGTATTGACATCGGTCGCACTAATCGATATAAACGAGCGTCCAATATCGCCCTCTAGAGTGTAGAACTGGCACTGCATACTGACACGTACACCAGCAAATGTTGGCATTTCATAAGAATATATTACACCTGGGGAGATCCATCGCATCCACAAGGTTATATTTAGGTTCCCCAAAAGTTTGTGGACACCCAAACATGTAAATCTTTTCTATAAGTGCAATGATAAGAACGATTACAATGGCATTAAGTAGAGAAAAACCAGATCTCAAAGGCGAAGGAGAATGTGCTGGATCCAAGCTTGGCCCCGGTTCTCTCCTTCATTACTGTGCAGCAATCTAACATTCCGGTTTGTTTTTTCGGCAAATCTCAGTCCGTCGCTGTGCTAGGAGGTGATGCTCGTTATTTGTATGTTCGTGGTGCGGACGTTTTGTCCTGGAGATGATTCCATTCTCGAGCAGGAAACATGCTGCGATTCGTCTTATCTCCCTATTCCCTGATCGAGATTCCGTGCATACCAGAGCTCCGGTTTTAATTCGGTTGCAACAGAGCTAATACAAACAAAGACCGGCTCTGTTCATTGTCGGCCTGCGTGGCTTCATCAGGATCGCTTTATGAAAAGAAAAAAAAAGCAGCGTCACTGGCAATTAAACTCATCTATAAATTTCAGATCAGCGCTCCAGATATCTGGGTTCTGGAATTCATACTCCAAAATTCGAAACTCGGTGACCCCGTGTTTACTGGGCAAACTCTCTATTTTTAGAAAACACGCTAGTTCTAATTACAGAGGTCGTTAAATAGAGTTATGTGGATGAAGTTCTGATTGGACCGACCGCAAGAAAGTATCACGTTAAAGCTCTGTTGAGTTCTTCGCTACGGCGGTTTTGCTTGGAAAGCTCCTAACGGTTTCTCTGAAGTCGTTTTCCTGAGGAACGAACTCGGAGATTTAATGAGCCTGTTGAATGTTAGAGGCATCTTCATCCAAACCCTCAGAATACACAGAGCTACAGTTACATTCAAGTGTCCATCATGAGAACCTCAACAATGATGAAACCATAACGAATGGACAACATGAGGACGGGTTCCTCTCAAGTTTTCTTCTTCAAAACCATGACCTAATTTGTATCTTTTTCTGAAAAGCTGCTATTATTATATAAGTACTCAGTGTGGATTCATTTCCACTTCCTTTCACGTCACATAACCCGATGAGGGGGGTTTTCACGTTGTACGTTCACGACTCCAGACGATCCCAGAGAGGTCACGGGTCACCAAAGCCAAGGGAAACATTTTCTTTTGATTGCAAATCGAATGCAAACGAAATTGCAAAGAGGATGGATGAGGGCCGGGGACGACGGCTTCGGATTGGCCTTTTACGTAATTTTAATGTGCGCACGTGACACACGCCCGTGAAGACGTTTGGTATGGAAATTGATAACCCCATATAAATGTTAGAAATAAAAACGAACTGCAGACACTTTTTTTTCCTGCTGGCTGTGAATGAGTGAATGAGATTTGGAAAAATGTTGTAAGAGTAACTTTGACAAACCTGGCAACAAAATTAAGTCGACGATTACCCAATATTCAGTCGATAGGCGGCAATCAACAGGCAAATATTTTTTCTGGCTGTTTCTCAGTGTGTTCCTGACCTGCAGCCTGTGTGTGTGTGTGTGTGTGTGTGTGTGTGTGTGGAGTAGAGTATTTGCTTAAAAGGGGTAAAGAAGGAAGTGTGGCCAAAAATTGATATTCCATTGTAACAGTAACACGACCATTAATGTGAGACTCCATTTCACGTCCCTCATCGCCTGACCGTCAAAGTTGTTTGAGCGAGTCAGAGTGTGTATTCTTACCTCCTGGAGCTTCTCGTTCTCCTCCATGTACTTCCGGGCGGCGTCGCTCGCGCTCTCGGCTTGTTTCTGGAAGGCCTGGTTGGAAGCCATGAGCGTGGCCTGCTGGGAAAGAAGACTGGCCAGACGTCGCAGTATCCTGACACACAAACACGGATGTAATTACACAAAGAGGTGTGCATGTACATCTTATATATGCTGCAAGTAGACCAAATAGTGTAGACCAGGGGTGTACAAACTATGGCCCGCCCGCCCCCCCCCGTTATACTAAATGCCGCCCGCCCCCCCCCCGTTATACTAAATGTTTTACTCATATCATATCTGTATTTGATTATAAAGGTTCGCTTTCAAACTAGAATGTCCGAAAGTTATTAATAGAGGGTCGAGGCACCGATAGCTGATCGCTGGAACTATCCACAAATCCATACAGATAGTTTTTCCAGCCTCCGGTCCGCTGTCGTTACGAGAGCGGCCTCTAGAGGTGTATAATAGAATTACAAATAATTCATTAGATAAATATAAAAAAAATATATTCATAGTTATTTCATTTAGCACATTTTCATGATTCACTAGGAGACAAACACATTTTTAATAAATCTTGTTGCAAAGCGAACAGTCACCCAATGTGGATTGTACTCATTGCATCATCACACTTCTGATGTGTGTATTGATGCTTTGGCAGGAAGTGCAGGTGAACATGTAAAGTGTTTGTCCTCAGCTCCATCCCTGCTCGACCCTTGGCCTATCGGCACCAGATTATCCACAACCACACACACACACACTGTTCAAAGGGCGAACGTCCAGTCAGGTGGCACGACACACCGTCACCGGATCAAAGACCTTTGCATATTGGCAAACACACACTTTAGGAGAGGCTGCAGGAACAAACCACACTTAGCATATGCACCAGTGCTGACTGCACCACTCCCTGACGAATCGGGAGTGAGCATACGTGACGAACGTGAGAGCTGAGCTGCGAGAGCTGTTCTGCGCATTAGGTCATCATGAGCTTCGGGAGCGCCACTCTCAGGTTGCAGGAGGTACCACAGGAGGCTTTATGGCTTCCAGCTGGCCCTGGTTTTACATTAGCCTTTCGTCTATGTGGTTTACGGTTTACATTAATGGTAGCGCAAGTGCGGATTTGCAGCTGAACTCGGACGCTGCATCACGAGTCAGTTTCCCCGGGATCCCGTTCGAACTTATAGTTTGCGCCGCAAACCGATTAACGGGAGCGCAATCTTCGAGGCGAGGTGCGGCGGCGTGCACTCGCTCAACTCGGGGTCTCGGGTGTCAAAGAAGCCGGGCAGAAATACACCGGCTAAATATAATCTCCGTCACCTGTTTGATCACATGCTGCCTAAACCGAGCGGCCGGGGAAAAGTAGTAGTGCTGGATATTAATATCGTGTCATTCAGAGAAATATAGCCTGGTGCGTGTACGGAGAGGAATGCGGATTGGCTTGCAGTAATGTAAGCAGGGAAAGTGGAGAAAAGAGAAAGGGATGGGGGTGGAGGGGTCTTTTAGACGGAAAATATCCGGGATTCCCAGGTACATTGTGGCATTTTTTCCACTGCTCCAGTCAAATTAATAATAGAGGCTACAGAAATACACCGTTTACATCCACATGGACCTCTTACATAATCCCACCCGGCCGTGATGGACACCGGAACGCCCGGAATGTTAAATCTGATTAACAGGTGGAGCGACCGTGGTGTCCGGGAAAGGCAAGGATCATCACACAAGGCTGTGGGAAAATCCGAAACCGGGATTTATACGCTGTGTATTTGGAACTTTTCTAAATTAGAGCAATTTTTTTTTTAAATAAATGAAAGCAATTTTTATGGAATGGTGTGAGGGGATATTGGGAAATAATTTCCAGGGAATTATACGTTCGGGAATCAAACTGTGTTTACACCAGAGTCTTATCAGGTGATGCTTCCATATCTTCTATAAACTTTCTCCACCCTGCAATTTTCCCCCTGAAGAGATGCAGATGAACGCGAGGGAATTAAAATGAAAAAAAAAAGTGCAGTGTGGCCGCGGGGTACAGTGGAGACAGGAAGAGAGCGAGTATGAGAAATGGCACAAAAAAAAAAAAGAGAGAGAGATGGATGGATAGATACAGACAAGAGGGATACAAATGTATTAAGAGAAAGAACAGACTAAGAAAGATAATCAGAGAGAGAGAGAGAGAGAGAGAACAGTTGGATAAATAGAAATGAAAGTAAAAGAGAGAAATGCTTAGAAAGACAGTATGCGTGAGAGTGAAAATGAGAAACAGACAATGAAAGAGAAAGTGTAAAATAAATGTATTAAAAAGAAAGAGAACAAGAGAAAAAAGAGAATAAGTACAAGACAGCGCTCGTGTGTGTGTGTAAGAGAATGTGACAGACAGAGGGAGTGTGTGTGTAAAAGAGAGAGAGAGGGAAAACAAGAAAAAGAGAGAATAAGTGAGACAGTATGTGTGTAAGTGAGAGAGAGAGAGAGAGAGAGTGTGTGTGTAAAAGAGAGAGAGAGGGAGAGAGAGAGAGAGAGAGTGTGTGTGTGTAAGAGAGAGAGAGAGTGTGGGTATGTGTGTGTAAAAGAGAGAAAGTGAAAACAAGAGAAAGAGAGAATAATTGAGAAAGTATGTGAGAGAGAGAGAGAGAGAGAGAGAGAGAGTGTGTGTGTATATAAAAGAGAAAGAGAGAGAGAGGGAGAGAGAGTGTGTGTGTGTGTAAAAGAGAGAGAGTGAAAACAAGAAAAAGAGACAATACGTGTGAGAGAGAGAGAGAGAGAGAGAGAGAGAGAGAGAGAGAGAGAACAGACAGACAGACGGAGGGACAGACAGACAGACACTCACAGGCAGAGCAGCAGAGCGAAGCCGGCGATGTACTCGTTCCTCTGAGCTCTGAACAGCTTCATGTGGATGTGCTCGATGGCCACGGGGTTGTTGGAGAGATCCAGCTTGTCGGTCACACTGTACTTCCGTACTTCTCTGAAGGCATCTGCGGAAACACACACACACATCAGTATGACAACTGCACTACCGAGGGGCTTCTTTGCCCAGACTCTGGTGCACTGGGGCATGTACTCACCAACCAGGAGGAAAACGAGGATGCAGAGGATGACGATGAAGGCCGTGTTCCCGTAGGTCGTTATGGCAACCACCAGGCGAGATTTGAAGATTTTGTGCCATCTAGAGAAGAGGACAGAACGCTCACAGTGAGCTCACACACGGACGAGACGCTGATCACAAACTGAACTCTTAATAACAACAACAACAACAACAACAACACACTGAAACATCAGAAACATTCTGTAATAATGACATGATCAAACATCAGGGAGCGAATGGCCATGTGCTTCTTTCTGAACGTCTCAGTCCACATTTAATCTCCATTTACTCTTATAACCACTAGATTTTGCGGCAGCCACAAGGGCGAGAAAGTGCGACTGAGGGAGGGGACTGAGAGAAAGACGACGAGAGAAAGAGAGAGAGCGAGGGTATAGAAAGCCTGGGCCAATTAGAAAGAAGGTGAGAGCGATAGATACAGAGAGAGATAGTATAACAAGCAGAAACAGGAAAGACAGAGAGGATGAGAGAGAGAGAGAGAGAGAGAGAGAGAGAGAGAGAGAAAGGGTGAGAAATAGATAGAGTGATAGAAAGATCAAGAGAAAGAAACAGATGCAGCAGAGAGAAAAGGGAAACAGTAAGAGAGAGAACGAGAGAGATAAAGAGATAAAGAGAAAAGGAGCGCAGCAGATAGCAAGTGACAAAGAGAGAAAAAGTGACAAAGAGAGAGAGTAACACAGAAAAGAATGAGAGAGAGTGACAGTATGAGAGAGAGAGAGAGTAAGAAAGAGTGAGAGGTAGAGGGTAAGATAGAGAGTAAGATGGAGAGTGAGAGTGATAGAGAATAAGATCAAAGGTGAGTACGAGAAAGAGAGAATAAGAGAGAGTGAGAGAGTGAGATATTGAGAATAAGATAAAAAGTGAGTGAGAGAGAATAAGAGAGTGAGAGAGTGAGAAAGAGAATGAGCGGTAGAGGGTAAGATAGAGTAAGATGGAGAGTGAGTGAGAGAGAGTGATAGAGAATAGGATAAAAAGTTAGTGAGAGAGAGAAAGAGAGTGTGAGATAGGGTAAGGGATAGAGTAAAAGAGAGCGTGAGAAAAGGAGAGTGAGATAGAGAGTGAGATAAAGCACGAGAGAGAGAGTGAGAGATAGTTGAGTTGAGGTTTCAGTGAGACGTGCTTCACTCACACACTCTGATTACAAAACTCAATTGCTCTATTTGAGCCCTGACACACACACACACACACACACACACAACAGCAGGGTGAAAGGGGAAAGATTTCACAAGACTGGGCCGTGTCTCATTCCCGTCTCATTAGAACTTCCCCTGATGACAGTGACCCGAGTGCTGAGACGGGAGACAGTCAGCGTTGCCAGGGAAACACAGTACAGTACACAAACTGGCAGACGTATTCATGCACACAGCACTAAAATAAACCCTGATCTGAGATTTCACAGGGGGAAGGAATCTCCAGTGCACGGATCTGCGAGATCCTCTGAGATCTCTCTCACCGTTTGGGGGAGATGAAGGGCACGCAGAGGAGCAGGACGAAGAAAACCTCGGCGTACAGGAAAGACGCCACCGCCGTCCACTGCAGACTCATCCTGCAGACCTGAAATCAGACACAATTATCACCTCTATTAACATAGGCTTTGACAGACAGACAGATAGAAAAATAGATAGATAGACAGATATATAGATCTTTTATACAGTAGAACATGGAGAAATAAAAAAAAAATAATAATAATAAAATGAATGTATTGCAGCACTCTGTCGAAAGCAACAGCGCCCCCTGGTGCACAAGAACGGAAGCACAAGAATGAATATAACGAAGAACATGTCGAGTATTTATGATGTAATGCAATCTATCCGAGCCATGATTCGTTTTTTTTTATAAATGAATAATAATTTATGATCATTATAATTAATTTATAATTAAAGTGTATTTCATGAGGGATTGTTCTAGAAAGTTCCTGTCACTTCTTCACTCCATTTGGAGATTTTTTTTTTCTTGACCGACTTATGATTTTGAAATTATGATCTTGCATGTGTAAAGGTGGAGGAATTATCCGTGTATAAATCTTATACAAATATAAATCTTTCATATTGAACCGAATAAGTTCTCGAGATAACCGCTAGCACCTGAGTGACTAGCTGAATAACTAGCTAAAGCTACAGAACCACGCCTACTTTCGCTTTTTCACACACTGTCTCACGTTTCAGCTTCATAATCACACATCCGGCGTTCACAATAACAATGCAAAAATATCAAAATTATAATTAAAAATATAAATACTCACCTATAAATTAATTACAAAACACACCAGCTAAAAGAGACGTGCGCGCGAGCCCAAACTTCTCCCGATCTCTCCGTCTCACTTCCGGGATGCGTGGACAACTCCAACATACGACACTTCCGGTTGGAATGGGGGGAGCTTCCTGTATGTTCCGATTGAAATCATACAAAAATTACAATAAATAAATAAATAAATAGATAAAAAAATAAACTAAATATTTAGCAAATCATATTTTTAAATAAATTCGAATTCGAATAGTTTTTTTTTTAAGTTTTATTTTGGTGAATGTAAAACAAGGTGCATTTAAAAAAAAAAATCCATATATAATATAAAAACCAAGTGGCTTTTTGCACATTTAATATGTTTTTATGATCAATAAAGTAATACAAGGTGTTAAAGAGTTATAATATATTATTAATATTTAAAACGATTAATCATTTTAGTGATTTACTTCCGGCTTCCGGTTTAGCTAGGATAATATAAAAAAGCAGTAGACTAAATTGTTAAAACAAAATAAAAAAATAAAAAATAATAAAATACAATTAATATTTAAATATTTAAAAACATCCCCTACTTATTACATTATTTTTGGATTTATGTAATACGTGTAGAATTATCATATTAAATTTTTTTTTTCCTCAAATAAAATAGAGCTGCTTCCGGCAAGCACCGTACACAATAAAAGTCCCTGCTTGGCTCACATTAGATTTTTTTGCTCAATACTGAGCGTGTATATATTAAAAACAAGAGCATTCAAAAATTTATAAAATGATTTATAAACAGTTATTAAAGTCTGAAAGATTTTTAGAGATACACTTTACAAGACGGCAGAAGAATGGCAGTGATGAACACATATTTTAAGAAGAAGGAGGATCACAGGGTGACGTATAAGAGTGGAGGAAGGTGCACACAGGTGGACTATGTTCCATGTAGGAGATGCAACCTGAAGGAGATTGAAGACTGTAAGGTGTTGGGGGGGG
>MU574226.1:7526262-7558291 GCA_024362625.1 Silurus asotus | reverse complement strand
ACAGACAGACAGACAAACAGACAGACAGACAGACAGACAGACAGACAGACTTGCATAGAATGGTGGATAGATAATCAGATAAAATGGTCAATAGACAGACAGACAGACAGACAGACAGACAGACAGACAGACAGACAGACAGACAGGTATTTATTTACCTGTCTATCTGTAAATGGTAGATAGACAGACAGACAGACAGACAGGCAGGTAAATAAATAGATGGATAGACAGACAGACAATCAGATAAAATGGTAGATAGACAGACAGTGGTGGATAGATAATGAAATACAATGGTGAATAGACAGTCAGACAGACAGAAAATAATAGAGAGACTTACATGCAATGGTGGATAGATAATCAGATAAAATGGTCAAAAGACAGACAGACAGACAGACAGACAGACAGACAGGTAAATAAATACCTATCTGTAAATGGTAGATAGATAGACAGATAGATAGAATGGTAGATAGACAGACAGACAGGCAGACAGGTAAATAAATAGATGGATAAACAGACAGATAGAATGGTAGATAGATTAGATAGAGGGACAGACAGATCGACACCAATAAACTTGTTATTGACTCAGTAATTAAACTCCATCAAATGTCATTTAAACTACTTTCATTCAAAAAATAAGAATTCCTTGGGGCAGAGGTGCGGGTTTGAATAAAGAGGTAAAAGAAAACACCCAGTTAAAGAAAAAGTGATGCTGAAGGCGGTCTGACCTGCTGTACCTGAATCTCCTCAACCAGCAAGTTCAGTTAAAACCGAGACGCTTTTGTAATGAAATTCTTCTGGAATTCCTGGAGAAGCTTTTGTGTTCAATGGATTAAAGGTTCTTTATTCGTTATGCACACGTATTGTTTTTCTACTGAAAAATACGTAGGAGATTTATAAATGTAGGAGATTTTATATCTAAAACAATATACAGGCACGGTTACAGTAAAGGTGTGTTTCAGGGTTCATGGTGTTCATTTCAGCCTCCTGTCAGTGATTTATTCTGAACTCAGCAGAGGCTCATTACAGTCACTTCATTCTCAATAAAACGCTCGTTTTCTCCTCCATCTCTTTTCACTGACGTCCAGAATAAACTCTGGAAAAAATTTGGAATGACACGGATGTATACCAGGAACTCCTAAAGTACACATCACTACGGCCGCTTCTACAAACAGGAATAAAATGACGTCCAAAGATTGTGAAACAGAGACCCGGGAGGTTCAGCAGGATTATTTCAGCCGTCTTTTACATTTTCCGGGTGTGTTTTTTTTTTACATTTTGAAAGCATTGTTACACGGAGTGTCGAGTTACGTTAGTTTGTTTAGGGAACGATTAAAGTTGTAAGGGAGGAAAGACGACAACAAAAAGGTAAAATAGACTTTCTTCTTCTTCTTTTTCTCTTTTTTTTCGGATTAAAACGCGGTGACGTTTTTTTGCCCGTCGTGGATTTGAATGGAGAGGGATGAATATGAAAAAGTATTCTATTCTATTTCAAATAACACAATTGCGCGCACGCACGCACGCAGACACACACACACAACACACACACACACACACACACACACACACACACACACACGTCTATGTCAAACCCTGGGCAAATGTTAAAAGACAGGCAGGCAGATAAAAAAATATATATATGGATGGATGGACAACTGGTTAGACAGACAGACAGATACAAGGATGGACAGACAAATGGTTGGTTAGACAGAGAGACAGACATATATAAAGGTAGACAGACAAGTGGATACAATAGTAAACAGACAGACAGACAATTGGATAGAATGGTGAAGACAGACAGACAGATGTTTGTAGACAGACGGACAGATGTTTGTAGACAGACGGACAGATGTTTGTAGACAGACGGACAGATGTTTGTAGACAGACGGACAGACAGATGTGGGTAGACAGACAGACAGATGTGGGTAAACAGACAGACAGACAGATGTGGATAGACAGACAGACAGATGTGGATAGACAGACAGACAGACAGACAGATGTGGGTAGACAGACAGACAGACAGACAGACAGACAGACAGACAAATAAATAGTGGAGACAGACAGAAAGACAGAAAGAAAAACAGACAGACATACAGATAAACAAAAACAAATAGTGTAGATAGATAGATAGATAGATAGATAGATAGATAGATAGATAGATAGACAGACAGACAACAAACAAGACATATAGACATATAGATAAACAAACAATAGTGGGGATATAGATAGATAGGTATGGTTATAGATAGATAGATAGATAGATAGATAGATAGATAGATAGATAGAGAGATAGATAGATAGATAACTTTAATTCCAGTGATAATATTGAAGTGTATAAATGCTGTAGTATCAGTTGTAATGTTATGGAAAGTAAAGGCTGGGGGTGAAACCCACACACTGAATCTGTAGCTCAGTTGTTATATTTAAAGCAGGAAATGAAGCCATTACCGTCACTGTGTCTGCGGGAAGGTGTCTTATCTTCACCTGGAGATCCGGGACCCTGATTACCTGCTGCCATGTTGGCACTGACGTCTAAACCCCCCGGACTCACAGCGCTAATTTCCGGTCCAACCGTCAGCCCCGAGATACACTAATTAATCCCAGTAAAGCGGCTTCATGCTGCAAAAGTTACCTAAATGTTCAGTGACATTACTTAATAACCAAAACACACCAAAACACACTCACACACAAACTCTCACACACTCTCTAACCCACACTCACTCACACACACACACACACACCGCAGCGCTAACACTGTGAAGCTGCACACTGAAGCTCCAGGCTGAAGCGTCGACGTCTCCACTGTCTTCTCTTCTTCATTGGTGGGAGGTTTGAACACAATATCTAAAGACGCGCTTCTGCCACCAAGCGGCCTGGAGTGGAATTACACTGTGGGGCAAAAGTATCCGGACACCCGTCTTCTCCACCCATGTGGCTCTTCAATGCTCCTCAAACGCAGTAGTGTAAGATCTACTTCAGGATGCAGTGTCGTAAAATGTCTACCTTTATTTGAACTAGAACCTGTTCCAGCATGACAGTGCCCCTGTGCACAAAGCTCCAGTTGCATGAAGATACACTTTCTGGATTGAAAGATCTCCTGCTGTATTTTTCAACTTAACCCTATTAAAGATGAATGACTTTTTCACGCTGACTGCACCCCAGGCTCCATCACATCACCTACATCAGTACCTTACTTTAACACCCTCTCCACAAAATCTAGTGAAACGTCTTCCCAGATGATTGGAGCTTACTACAATGGCGTCTGGAGACTACATGTGGAAACTGGATGATCTAAAAGAAGCACATAGAAAACTTTTCCTCCACTTTTCAAGCAAACTGTACCTGCAGTTGGAAAAGAGGTAGTAATTTGTACCTGGGATGGCAAAAAAGGGGAACATACCTGTATGTAAGGTTTGAAAAGGGGTACACGTTTATCTCTGTAGCTCTTTTCACAACAGACATCGTCTCAAAGCAGCTTTACAGAATTTAACAGTGAGGGTGAACGATGTGTATTTATCTCTGATGAGCAGCCATGGAGACTGGGGTTATGGGAAAACTCCCTGTTATGAGGAAGAAACCTTGAGAGGAACCAGACTCAAAAGCAGAACCTCATCCTCATTTGGTTGACATCAAGAGTGTGATCATAAATCTTTCAACAGTACAGAACACTGGAGAGGGAGAACTAACATGAGCACTGGAGTGTGTGATTATGACTGATGATCTTTCTACAGTCTTTTACAGTCTTCATGGCTATAAACCCTGGGAGCTACTGAGCAACTCATAAAATATCTCAACATTTGAGATCATCACAGATCCAGCATCAGCTTCTCCATGCCAGAGCCTTTAAACACTCAAAGAAGTCCAATGTCCAAACTGCACATGAAGTGGATCCAAATGGCACTGGTACGTCTCTAGATGGTTCTGGATGTTTGTGGGCATTAAAGGTCCGTAATCATCATGAGGTGGGAGGTGACTGGAGCTGGCCAAACCTCAGGGTGTCTCGGGATGTGGAGAGAAAGAGAAGCAGTGGAGAGGAATTAGCGTAGCTGCTGTTCATGATATTAACAGCACAAGTTGATAATGTGCATGTGATCAGATGTTCTGGAGCACAAGGTTATGATGTGATGTGTGTTATGTGTAGGCTTTGCTAAAAAGATATGTTTTTAATCTACACTTAAACTGGGTGAGTGTGTCTGAACCCCCGAACACCGTCAGGAAGACTATTCCAGAGTTTAGGAGCTAAATGTGAAAATGATCTACCAGCTTTAGTGGACTTTGTTATTCTAGGAACTACTAGAAGCCCAGAGTTTTGAGATCTTAGGGAGCGTGACGGATTGTAGCGAGTTAAAAGACTGGAGAGAAACATGGAGATAATCCATTTAGTGCTTTATAAGTGAGAAGTAATAGTTTGTAGTCTATTCGAAACTTAACAGGAAGCCAGTGTAGGGACGATAAGATCTGGGTTATGTGATCATATTTTCTTCTGGAGGTCATGAACGCATGGACGAGCTTCTCTGCATCAGATATAGAGAACATGTTTCTTAGCTTAGAAATATTTCTAAGGTGAAAGAAGGCTGTTTTTGTAACTTGATTAATATGATTTTTGAAAGACAAGTCGCTGATCATATTTTCTTCTGGAGGTCATGAACGCATGGACGAGCTTCTCTGCATCAGATATAGAAAACATGTTTCTTAGCTTAGAAATATTTCTAAGGTGAAAGAAGGCTGTTTTTGTAACTTGATTGATGTGATTTTTGAAAGACAAGTCGCTGTCTAAAATAACTCCCAGCTCTTTTACCGTTGAACAAGTGTTTACAGAAGATCTGTCTAAATGCAGGTTGAGATGCTGGAGCTTCTGTGTACTGAATGGTGAGGAAGGTGAGAAGGATGAGTAAGGTGAGGCAGGGGTGAGGAAGGTGAAAATGGTGAGGAAGGTGAGAAGGATGATGAAGGTGAGGCAGGGGTGAGGAAGGTAAAAATGGTGAGTAAGGTGAGGCAGGGGTGAGGAAGGTGAAAATGGTGAGGAAGGTGAAAACGGTGAGGAAGGCGAGGCAGGAGTGAGGAAGGTGAAAATAGTGAGGAAGGTGAGAAGGATGATGAAGGTGAGGCAAAGGTGAGAAAGGTGAAAATGGTGATGAAGGTGAGGCAGGAGTGAGGAAGGTGAGAAGGATGATGAAGGTGAGGCAGGGGTGAGGAAGGTAAGAAGGATGAGGAAGGTACCCTATGACATCAGATTCCTTTGGTTTCTGGCCAAAAAAAGCAGAAGACAGAGGACAAACATCTCCTCTGAATTTTTGAGGAAAGAACATTTAATGTCAGGTATGTGTTTTTTTTATGTTTATGTTTATGATTTAATACAGATTTTCCCCTTTGTTTTTTTTTCCCCCATTTATTTATTTAATTATATTTGTATTATTACTGCATGTCTTGGTTCTGGTTCCGTGTCTCTGAGTCACTAAATTATTTGACTCTTTTTCAGGGAAACTTGTTCTCCAGGCAGATGTTTTATCTCCTTGGTTATGAACACTAGGTGGAAGCACTGCTTCCCATTCTTCCCATTTCATTCATGATTGGAGTCTAAACCAAAAAGATTGGACTTAAAGACAAAATGATTGGACTCTAAATTGAATTGACTGTACTTAAGATCATAAAAACTGGACTCATGAAAATGATTAAGAGGAAGATCATGAAGATGATTGAACAAGATAATCAAATTCTAAATTAAAATGATTGGACTTTAGATCAAAACGAGTGGACTCAGGGAAATGATTGGACTCTAAACAGAGAAAAATTGGACTGAATTGATTTGACTCTTTAACTGGTAAGTCTGAAGGATACATGGAAATGATTGGACTGTAAATGAAGCATCAGACTGAATGCGCCCTCTACAGGAAAAGGTTATTATTGTGAGTCAGTTCCAGCTGCTTTCAGCATCTGCAGTAACCCAAATTTACATCCACCTTTATTTTGCAGATGTTGCCCTGATGTGCAAACAAAACAACATACACTATATCATAAAGGGAACTCAAGTCCCAAAGATCCGTCCTTTCTGTTCAGAAAATCCAGAACAGAACACTTTCAAACACAACTTCACTCCAGAAGTAAACAAGTCTCTAAATTGGCGTAGTTTAAACAACACCAGAGACGGAGCTGACCGGAGGAGAATGGTCTTTTCAGCAGGTCCTAAAGGTCCTCCTTCTGAGTAATGAACTCTGAGACCGCTGCAGGTGTGCACAGAACCGTGGTGATGTTCTCAATGGTTACACGCAGCTTAGCTGAGTAGAACGTTGCATAGCGAGATCCGATCTCCTGCAGAACGCAGAATTCCATCCATAAACCACTTTCTACCTACATCAAGAACCTCCAGCCTCCAACACTCTGGGTCTCTCCATGACACCTGGTCTGGAAGATAGTATGCATTGAGTCCTTTTAGTTTTGATGTCACCTTCAGTCTGCAAATGAAGAAACTCGGGGATCCATTTTTTTTTGTTGAGAAATGACACCGTGTTAGAACCTTCTGCTTCTTCTGGTAGGCCAAAAATGCGAACATTTTTTGCACCGTCCTCTGTTCTTCAAATCATCAAACCAATCCAAGCTTTACAGAATTTAACAGTGAAGGTGAACGATGTGTGTTTATTCCTGATGAGCAGCCGTGGAGACTGTGGTGAAGGAAAAACACCTTTAGATGTTATTAGGAAGAAACCTTGAGAGGAACCAGACTCAAAAGAAGAACCCATCCTCATTTGGGTGACATCAAGAGTGTGATTTATAGTCTTTAAACAACACAAACACTGGAGAGTGAGAACTAAACACGATCTTCTACATGATCAGTGAGTAATGCAGCTGGACTTTCAAGAGCCAAAACATGGGCCTGCAAACTCTCTGCTAACTCCTCCGCCGAGACGATTCTTGCAGTTCTCCAATTGCTGAGAACGAATCCGCCATCCTGCACCCCCGTGAACTTGTTTGTAACACGGCCTGTTATAATGTTAATAACGGGGTAATAGAATAGACCAGAGGTGCAACCTGAAAGAGATTGGAGACTATAAGGTGGACTTTGGATGTGCATTTCTTGTTCTTCCGGTTTCTCCCCAGTAGGGGGCGCCAAAGCGAATGTGCATTTAATTTCCCTTTTAGTTTACCTCCTACATGGATTTTTTGTTTTTTTTTTATCAAATATGACACAGACAGAGAGGAATTATATATATATATATATTTTTTAATTTAACTTTAAATAAAAGGTCATGTGACTTTTGGCACAACATTTCAAAAATGTCAATACACAAGTATTTAACCTGAAAGAGATTGGAGACTATAAGGTGGACTTTGGATGTGCATTTCTTCTTCTTGTTCTTCCGGTTTCTCCCCAGTAGGGGGCGCCAAAGCGAATGTGCATTTAATTTCCCTTTTAGTTTACCTCCTATATGGATTGTTTTTTTGTTATATCAAATATGACACACAGACAGAGAGGAATTATATATATATATTTTTTTTTTTTAATTTAACTTTAAATAAAAGGTCATGTGACTTTTGGCACAACATTTAAAAAATGTCAATACACAAGTATTTACAGACAAAAATCTGTGCAAAACCTGAACAAACCAGCAAGGATTTTAACGTTCAATAAAAACACACCATTTCACTTTACATCCGGGAAAATATATATATAAATTATCAAAACAAACAAACAAACAAAAAAGTCAAAAATTAATACATTCAGTTATTTGCCTTGGAAAAAAAGGTCCCAATTCACTTTATTCAAAAATAATAAAAAATTAAATAAAAAAATAGTGCTATTAGATCTCTTTGGCTTTACCAAGAATGACTTTTTTTTTCTTCTTTCAAAGTAAACAAAAACACACAATCAGGAACACGTGAAACAGGTCACATGACCATTTCAGCACCATTTGTCTGGCTGCTTACATTCTTTAGATGTTGTTGTGACTATGAAGCACCGGATGACACTCAAGATATCAAAAGTAAAAAAAAAAAATAAAAAAAAAAGGCACGCTGGTGAAAAAAAAACAAAACAAGAATTCCCAGAAGGAATTTATGGAAACGGTGGTGTTTTTTTTTTTTTTTTCTTCTCAAACCCAAAACAGGATTTTGCAGGAAAGTTTCCTGGATTAAAAACAGTCACGTCCTCAGCATGACTTCGACACGGAGGCCGTCCTCCCCATAAAACGAGGGAATAACAATCAGAATAATAATAATATCATACACATGGAGCCTGTAGAACCAGGCGTTTACTTAGTCATTAATATCCAGAAGTCCTTCAAAAAAAAAAGAAAAGTCCTGGAACGTTGAATCCGGGGGGGAACATAAATACGGACGATGCGTCTGAGTTAATAAATAGGAAAATAAATAAGCCGATTGAAGCACCGCTGGTGTGTAGACAGGACGACGCGATGCCGGAGAACTTTTCCAACGTAATCCAGTGTATAATCAGACAGACGTCTCGAATCGGATCAGTGTTTGAAAAATTTACAGGCTCAGCGTGATGTTGCTGTCGTCCTGCAGGTCCGCGAGGTCTTCCAGACTGCTCTCCATCATCCAGGGATGGACCAGGATCTGCTCTAAGCTGGGACGCTCTTCGGAGCGGTAGGAGAGGCACCAGCGAATCAGAGACTGGCATTCTGGAAAGGAGGGAAAAAAAAAAAAACGTTTCATTTCAAGATTTTCCACGCAGATTTCGTGACTCTACGAGAAAAATACAGGACACGCAGGAACTCACCATTTGAGACGCGTTTGGTGAAACTGGGCGTGGCCCGGACGATGTCTTGGTCTCTTTCGAAAGGAATGTCTCCACACACCATGTCGAAAAGAAGGACCCCCAGAGACCAGACGGTGAGTGGAAGCGCTTCGTAACGCTGATGCAGGATCCACTCGGGTGGGCTGTAAACTCTGGTTCCTGAAAAAAAAAAAAAAGTGCCGTTAGAAAGACACCGGGACGGTACGACGGTGGTTTAAGGAGCTCCTGATTTCTGTCTGCGTCCAAGTTCTCCGCATGTCTCACCTTCGAAATCCGTGTACGCCGTATCCTTCAGCAGAGCTCCCGAACCAAAGTCGATGATCTTGACATCTCCGGTCCGAGTGTCCACGAGGATGTTCTCGTCTTTGATGTCTCGATGGACGACCCCCTTGGAGTGGCAGAACTGAACCGCTTGAATCACCTGCTTCAAGAACCTGCGTGAAGAAACAACGTATCTTCAGTCTCACAAAAAGTGAACAAAAAGCATTTCCCCTCCACCCATTGATTTTTAATTCTCTTCTGGCTGTACCTTCGTGCGATCGATTCCTCCATGGCGCCGCGATCGGTGATTAAGTCGAACAGGTCCTGGCACGGCTGGGGTTTCTCGAACACGATAAAGAACCCCTGACCGGGCACCTCGAACCAGTCGAGCATGCGGATGATCCCGGGGTGGGCCGAACCCCCGAGCCGCAGCAGCAACGCCACTTCCATCGGGATTGGGTTCGATTCACCGGGCTGTAGGAAAACATTGAAATGAAGCCATCAGTAACAAATAGTCCCTGATAATAATAATAATAATAATAACAACAACAACTCTATTTTTGGAAGTTTGTCGGCTTGAGTCGTGACAAAAATCACCAGTCATGTAAGAAAAACAAAAACTAGGTTTAGGGAAATAACACGAGGTGCCTGTGTGATCTTACTGTCACACTTCCTGTCTAACATCATTCCGTTTTATTTTTGTAGCAATGCGAGGAAAATACTTTCACTTCCTCCATGGAGTGTTTTCAAAGAAAAATCCCACTACACGTCACTACGTCATATCACGATGCGACCACCAGAGGGCGCACAAACACCGACGCGTTTAAAAAGAGTAAAGTGCGTAGAGTTGTTTATATTATTATTATTAATATTATAATTATTCTCTCAAATAAAGTGTTTAAACTCACCAGTGATGCCCACTGCTGCACTCGGTCATGGCACACCTGTTTAATAGCCACCTGAAATGTAAAAAAAAAAAACACATCAATTTAGTATTTAAATGAAAAACACAATTTACACACTTTCAATTCGAGTCGCATGAAGTTATATGTGAAGATTGTGTTGTTTTTTATTATATAAGCGAAATATCATTTGAAGTGTTTATATATATATTTATTTTTTAGAAAATCATAAATAACCTGTAATCCGTCGGAAATCCGCTGTCCGGAGAAAACCGAGCCAAATCCACCGCTTCCCAGGAGGGATCCTAATTTATACTGCTTCTCAAAGCACTCTTTACCTGGAACTAAAGTGGGAAGAAAAATAGATTTAATAATATTAAATAAATATAATTATTATTTATAACAATGTTAAAACTTCAGCTAACTGGCGACCAATAAAACGCGTTTTTCATCAGGTAGTTTTAATTTCAAACATTAATAATTACACAAAAAACACTTCATAAAAATAATAATAATGATATAAAGTTTGATTAATTATCATAATAAACACTAAATAAAGCTCTTATTCTTACCAGGTTTTCCCCTCAGCTCTTCTTTCGAGTCTCGGCGCGAATCAACTCCGCGTTTGTCCAACATTTTTACGAGGAAAAAATAATCACCAACAAGAAGATCCACAAAAGTGCGCGAAGTCAGAAGAATCCACGACTAAAAGCCCTCAGCACTGAACCTCCATACTTCTCTAAGAGAAAAAAAGCTCTGAAGCTACTCTCCTTCTTCCACTCACTACACCGTATAAATACCTCAGGCGCTGGAAGTTTGTGTTTATGTTTGTAGCCATGCCTACTTCGAAACAATTCGACCAATGACCTTCGAGGTTACGTCACAAGCACCAATCAGAAGCCGGGATTACTTTTCAACAGTATGAATATTAATTAGGCGTTTTTTTTTTTTTCTTAGAATCCACCAACGTACCAGAGAGGGGAGGGGGGGAAGGGGGGGGGCGTGGCCGTGGTTTACGCGCCGATGTCGAGTACTAATTTCTTCCGAACTACCAAGTGCGCATGAGTAGTAGGTTACGTTAGTGCGCGGGAGAACCGTGCGCACTATTCATACGCACTTCGATATAAATAAATATAAATAAAATATAAATGTGCTTTAAAAAAAAAAAAAATTAAAAATGTTTTTAAAGTGAAAAATTAAAATAATGGTTTTGGAAAAAGTGCTACTCGTGTGCAGAATTATTCAGTGCTCAGTAAATCCCATATGATGGCATATTCACATTTTAAAAAACATCTCTGCAAATGTTAAGCCCTCTCAACAAGCCATCAGAGGTCCAGAAGGTTCCTGAAAAACCCATAGAAAGCAAATCTCATGAAGCCATGAGAACAACAACTCAAAAAGTCATAAAAAAAACCATGAGGAAACCACACAAGAAACCCTGAAAAGCCTCAAAAAACCCAGTGAAAAATATCTCAAGAAGACCCCAAGAAAGCAATCTAAAGAGACCCTGAACAGCTCTGAGAAGCCTTGAAAAAAAAAAAGCATCTCATGGACCTCCAGAGAAAACCATGACGCCTTTAAAAATCCTTGTAACAATCATCTTGAATAAAACCTTCTCAATTGCAATGAGAAGCCCTGAAGAAAAAAAAAACATCTCAAGAAGCCATGAGAAGCCTTTTTGCAATAGTGCATGCTCATAACAACCAACTTGACATCTGACCTCCAAAAAAAAAAAAAACACTCTTCAAACACTCCTGCTTTCATATACATCTTTAAAACACGTATACACACAATCACGACATATAAAACAGCATCTGTGATGAGTCTGTTTGCTCTTGAGATCTCTGGAGTTTGTATATTTAAACCTGGTGATCCTGTGGCAAGTGACCTACTGCACATGCACCTGTTATTTTACCTGCTGGTACTTATTCCACACATTTATTTACAGATTAGAAATACATGCATGCAGCATGTAAAAGATCCCTCCCTATGCACAAGAGTAAAAAGAAAAAAAAAAGAGAGAGAGAGTGAGTGTGAGAGAGAGAGAGAGATAAATGACACCACAAAGATAAGACCAATTTTCTTCAGAAACTTCTCCTTTTTTATTCCAAGAAAAAAAAGAGCTTTTTTTTTCCATTCCAAACAAGAAAATAAAATACAACAAGCTTATATTAATCAGGTATTAAGATGATAAAGTGTGACATTTTTTATAGATTTTTTTTTTTCCTTGCTTTTTTTTTCTTTTTTTTTTAATTCTGAGATCAGTTATGTTGGTTTTTAAACATGCACCTAATAAAGAAGTCCAATCTTGGCATTAGTGGCAAAAGAAAGCAAAGTAATGGTGGTGGGATGAGGTGGGGTGGGGTCGAGGTCTTACAGTGACGGTCATTATTACTGATAGATGATAGTGATCAGGATATGAAGGAAAGAGTAAGAAGGGTAATGGGATTTTCTATGAGGATGAAGGACAGGATGATGTTTGATTGATCCCCGGTTGTTGTTTTTTTTTTTTTTAACGCCTTCTCCCCGTACCGGCGAGAGAGCTTCGCTGCGCCTCCGTGCCTTTATCAACTGCTGTCTGGAGATGGTTCTCTATGCATGGCGTTCTTCTTCATACTGTCGAGGTACTCTTGTTGTGATACGGCCAAAACCGAGGCCAAAATCTCGTCGTCCTCCCAATCTGTCAGACCTTTCATGAAATAAAAGGAAAAAAATTGACCGTAAATGAAGAACTGACTGCAATAGCGAAAAAAAATTGAAAAGACTCGATGACTGTGGTTTCACAGTCACCCCACACACCAACCATTATTTCCGTTATTAACTAGCTTCTGTGTAGTTTCCTGCTAACATCCAGAGTCGAACGAAGTTAGAAAACAGGTTCATACGAGGTAAAGTTTGTTATCATTAATCATCTTCCTTGTCGCATTATTTCGCTTTTTCCGCCCACACACGCCCACCTGCCTGTACCTATATAAAAAATAAAAAAAACCCACGAAGAAACTTCAAAACAATTACTCTACTCTCTGAGGGAAGTTCATTCGAGTTCCCAGGCCGATTAAGGTGTGAAAATAATCCCTGCTGCAGCTCGTTCTTGAAAAATAAAAATCTTTTCAGAAAAATCCCAATAATATACAACATAAGACAGGCGTGTTATTGTGTCATAAAACGTACAATCCAATCAGGCTCCTGTATGCAAATGAGGCCCTTGGATAAAATGGGGGGAAAAAAAGGGGGGGGGGGGGGATTCGATGTCTTCTGCATTTTCATTCCAGTTGCTTCTGTGACATCAAGCAACTTAATCATGCATTAATTAGAGCTTTGATTCTTGAATATCGAGACGAGACCATGAAGCATGAACATCCATCAAGCAATAAACCAAACCAAAACAAACCAAACGTAATTAACTCTATTATCAAGATGCAAACCTGCACACTGTTCCAACAATGATGGAACAGCAATGAAAGGACATTTGGTGTCACCCAGATGATTCTAGTTCCTCTTAAGGTTTCTTCCTCTTATCATCTCAGGAAGAGACCTTCCATGCCGCTGTGGCCACTAACACGCTCATTAGAGATGAACTGATAAGCGATAAGACTTATAGAACAAATACATTTATATTTTAGAACCTATTTATCTCTGTAACGCTGCTCTGGAACAATGTCCATTGTTTAAAAGCGCTATACAAACAGACAACACTAAATTGATTTGTAGCATATAAACACCCCCCCCCCCTCCCTCCATCGTAATTTATTATTATTATATATAGATTATTATTATTTTACCAAAAGCCGTTGGTGACATGTCCTGCATGATTGCGCGGTAGCCCAAAGCGGGGTACAGAGACACCAGGGATGATGAGGTGGGTCTGTCTGCTCCAACACAGGCTTGGTTACTGGGACCTGCAC
This sequence comes from Silurus asotus, assembly GCA_024362625.1. Classification (NCBI taxonomy): domain Eukaryota; kingdom Metazoa; phylum Chordata; class Actinopteri; order Siluriformes; family Siluridae; genus Silurus; species Silurus asotus. The sequence goes on along the minus strand of MU574226.1, from coordinate 7,544,474 downwards.
AATCCATACAATACACATCACATCACACACACACACACACACACACACACACACACACACACACACACACCTGTTGCAATTCCTGGGAACATTTTACATCCCCCTGACCTCAAAGGGCCCTGGTTTGTTACCTACGCAGGTAAAACACTGGAAAACACTTGGGATACACTCCAGAACTGGGAAACCCTACTTATAAGCATTTACATCTGTTTTGCACAACAAATAACCAGTTCTTCACTCAGTGTACCTTTTGGGCCAAACTTTACACGGTTTACATAATGCGTCAAGAGACACGTCAGTGTGTTTCAGACAGAAAAACATTCACGTGAAACTGCCTGTACGGTACACTGAGTGAAGAACACACGGAGCAGTGTGCAAATGGATCCGCACGGGCTGCAGTAGAACTGTGTGTGTGTGTGTGTGAGTGTGTGTGTGTGGAGGTGGTGTAATGGAGCGTGGCATACCAGGAGCGCACGGCGAGGGGGGTTTGGAAAGCGCGAGAGCCGCTCCGGCCGGGGAGGGAGGCTTGGGTACCGGGTCCGAGTGGGCCGGGTCCGGGTTCTCGGGAGAAGAGGCAGAGCTCCGGTGTCGTGGGGACCTCGCGCTCCATTCCTCCAATCCGCTGGAGGCTGCGGCAGTGGCGGAGCTGCACGTGGCGCTGGCCTTACGTGGCTGGGACAAAGGAGACAGGAGACAAGAGACAGGAGTTTTACAAAAAAAAAAAACCTTGCTGTTTATTTAAATAGCGAAAAAATCAGACTTGACGCTTCCAGCCACCCAATAAACGTATCTATCGCTTTAAAGGCGCAAAAAATAAAATAAAAGAAAAAAGTTATCCATTTCCACTTCTAAATTTTCATCAATTTTTTAAACACATTTTCGGACTTTCGATTTTACAACCAGTTATATAAAAGACACAGCGTTTCTTTGAAACCAGACAGCTCACCGGCAGCTAAAGTGAGAAAACACAGACTTGAAAACCACCTGTGATGTCTGCACGAAGCATGCGATGAACTCTGTACACTTCTCTGAAAACAGAGGTCTTATGTGAAACGGCAGGCAGTGTTACGAAAAAGCCGTAAACACTCGACTGCTCGCGTTACAAAGTGTTAAAAAAGAAACTGAAATATTTTTTAAAGTGTTATAAGAGAGCAGAATGGTGCTGGAAGGACGGCCAGAGGCTCGTTGCGTGACCTGTCCTGATTCCACATTCCAAAAAGATTTTGCTTGACTGGAATGTGTTTATTTTGAGGACGGCCAGAGGCTCACCTGCCGTGCCTGTTTCTCCTGATCCCGAAGCCACTGCAGGTACGACTCACGGGCCACCTGCTCCTCGATTGCTTCATTGGTCGCCTCCCAATCAGTGGCTCTCTTTTTATCCTCCAACATCTGCTGCTCGATCCACGACTCCTCTGATGTCTTGATAGCGTTCTTCATCAGAGACTGATCTGCGTACTGTCCAGAAGGAGACAAAGCAATAACCATTTAAGTGAGAATGTACCGGTAGTGTTTTTTTTATCCGTTTTAATGTTGTAGAAACGTGTAAAATCAGCTTGTCGTATCAGTTACGTGATAACGGCGATAAACTGCCCTTCACTTTCCCTTTAACTCTACAATGTTACAAAGCACCGACACTGGAGACTCCTTCTAAAATGACCACGAACATCTCACAGAAAACATCAGTCTCTCAATCATCTCATGCTTTTCTTTATTGTTTATTGGAGCAAATGCACTACAATGTGAATGAACCGTTATTACAGGTTAATACTCTACCCCACTGGATTACACTCTACTATAGAATACAATACCCTACTACATTAGAGCACACCACCACTTATCATTATCCTGCCACTGTTCTATTCCCAACTACACAATAATACACTATACCCTACCACACATTCCCACAGTGTGGCTATACTATACTGCGACTACGCACGTTACACCGTATAACATATTATACAGAAAGTATACTGTCAGCGGCATTTTGTGTATCTGTCCTGCACTGTGTTGTATTGTCTGTTTGCACTGTATCTCTATGTTGTTTTATGTAGCACCAGGGTTCTGGAGAGAAGTTGTCTTATTTCATTGTGTATATATAGTGCATCAGTTATATATGATTAAAATGACAAAATCTTTTTGACTATACTATACCCTACTACATTATACCCTAACTATACTATACCCTACTATACTACATTATACCCTAACTATACTATACCCTACTATACTACATTATACCCTAACTATAGTATACTATACCCTACCCTACTATACTACATTATACCCTAACTATACTATACCCTACCCTACTATACTACATTATACCCTAACTATACTATACCCTACCCTACTATACTACATTATACCCTAACTATAGTATACTATACCCTACCCTACTATACTACATTATACCCTAACTATAGTATACTATACCCTACCCTACTATACTACATTATACCCCAACTATAGTATACTATACCCTACCCTACTATACTACATTATACCCTAACTATAGTATACTATACCCTACCCTACTATACTACATTATACCCTAACTATACTATACCCTACCCTACTATACTACATTATACCCTAACTATAGTATACTATACCCTACCCTACTATACTACATTATACCCTAACTGTAGTATACTATACCCTACCATACTACATTATACCCTAACTATACTATACCCTACCCCACTTTACTACATTATACCCTAACTGTAGTATACTATACCCTACCATACTACATTATACCCTAACTATACTATACCCTACCCCACTATACTACATTATACCCTAACTATAGTATACTATACCCTAGCCTACTATACTACATTATACACTAACTATACTATACCCTAGCCTACTATACTACATTATACACTTACTATACTATACCCTAGCCTACTATACTACATTATACACTAACTATACTATACCCTAGCCTACTATACTACATTATACACTAACTATACTATACCCTAGCCTACTATACTACATTATACCCTAACTATACTATACCCTACTATACTACATTATACCCTAACTATACTATACTATACCCTACTATACTACATTATACCCGAACTATAGTATACTTTACCCTACCCTACTATACTACATTATACACTAACTATACTATACCCTACTATACTATACTACATTATACCCTAACTCTACTATACCCTACTATACTACATTATACCCTAACTATAGTATACTATACCCTACCCTACTATACTACATTATACACTAACTATACTATACCCTACCCTACTATACTACATTATAACCCAACTATACTATACTATACCCTACTATACATTATACCCTACCCTACTATACTACATTATACCCTAACTATACTATACCCTACTATACTACATTATACCCTAACTATAGTATACTATACTATACCCTACTATACTACATTATACTCTACCATACTATTCTACATTATACCGTACCCTACTATACTACATTATTCCATACCCTAACCTACTATACTCTACCCTACTATACTCTACCCTACTATACTACATTGTACCCTACCCTACTATACTCTACCCCACTACACTACAATGTACCCTATTATACTCTACCATACTATACTACATTATACCCTACTACACTATACTCTACCCTACTATACTACATTGTACCCTTTATACTCTACCATACTATACTACATTATACCCTACTATACTACATTATTCCATACCCTACCCTACTATACTCCACCCTACTATACTACATTGTACCCTACCCTACTATACTCTACCCAACTATACTACATTGTACCCTACCCTACTATACTACATTGTACCCTACCCTACTATACTCTACCCCACTATACTACATTGTACCCTACCGTATTATACTCTACCCTACTATACTACATTGTACCCTACCCTTCCCTACTATAATACATTATACCCTACTATACTACATTGTACACTACCATACTACACCCTACTATACTACATTGTACCCTACCTTACTATACTATACTCTACCCCACTACACTACATTATACCCTACTATACTACATTGTACCCTACCTTACTATACTATACTCTACCCCACTACACTACATTATACCCTACTATACTACATTGTCCCCTACCCTACTATACTATACCCTACTCTACTATACTACAATATAGCCTATTATACTACATTATATACTATACTATATATATACTATTTCACATTATACTACACCCTACTTTACTGTAACTTTACAAACCATGACTATACTATATTATATAACTTTAGAGTGACTATACCCTACTACACTATAAAATACTATACCTTAATAAACTATCCCATAGTGTCTCTATTCTAGTCCACACTATAGTATACACTTCCATCCAATATTGTGACTTGTAAGACAACTGGAACATCTGTCTATTACAAAAAACAATAATAATAATAATAAAACAAAAACAAAAAAAAACAGTCCCTGAGCATTAAATACAAAAACACATAAGGGAAAAAAAGAAAAAGAAAAATTATCTGGATTTAATAAATGTATCTGATTTTTAATTAGGAAAAACACCAGATGATGTGTCTGCACAAGACAAATAAAAATAATAAAGAAGAAGAAAAAAAAAACAGTATGCACATGACTAAGCAACAACAATGACCAAGAAATAATCAGTCATACTGGCGAACAATAATATAACGTCCACTCTTAATGCACTCAACTTTTCCTTAAGTGACGATATGAAGAGCACAGGGTTTGATCCTGCGCCCTAATTTCAGCACAAGAATGCACTTTCGGTCACTCTTTCTCGTCTGGGAGAGCGTCTCAAAAGCGAGACAGCATGTGGTTAGCTCGTGTGTAAACGCTGTCAGCACGCCAACTGTGCCATGGGGTGTTCGCACGCCGGCCTGTCTCTGCACAGACGATCCAGCTGTTATACCACACCTGGATGACCCTCGCAGAGCCACACATGTACACACACACAAACCCTCAAACACAAACACGCACAAGCATTCATCCACATGCACTCTCAAACACACGCACGCATATACAAAAAGCATGGGCACGGACATGCACGCACCCTCTACACACACACACACACACACACACACACACACACACACCTGTGGCTGCAACAGAAAACCTTAAGACAAACAAACCATAAACACACACTCTTACTACAGGTAATGGTTCATAAATCCTGTAGGAAAGATCACAAGCGCAACATGTGATGTAAATGTGATTAGTCACAGTAGGTCATATTGCAGCTTCCTGTTTCCTGTTTAAAAAAAAAAAAAAAAGCATTCTAGCTAGGCCAAGTGGCCAAATGTATCTGCCCACACTGCTCTCTGACTTTTCCTGTACTGTTTTATACTAGTGTTCAGTTCTCTGGTGGTCTAGTGGTTAGGATACAGCGCTCTCAACAACGCGGCCCGGGTTCGATCCCCAGTCAGGGAACCGAAACCAGCCATTAGGGTTGCACAAGCCAGTGCCCTCTCAGTGGCGGTCCCAAGCCCGAATAAATGGGGAGGGTTGCGTTAGGAAGGGCATCCAGCGTAAAAACAGGTGCCAAATCGAACATACGAATTCGGATGATCCGCTGTGGCGCCCCCTAATGGGAGAAGCCGGAAAAAAAAAAATACTAGAGTTTATTTTCTTTTTTTTTTAGAAATTGTTATATATACGCCTGACTCCACCATACTACACAACACTACACCCCACCCAATTATACTATATTATATCTAAATATACTACACACTAAACTATACCATAGCCTATAACACTCACACTATACCTACCCTATTATACTATAAACTTTTCATTTCTGATTCATTCAACAGAATTCTTTCTTCCAAAGACTGTTTGCAGTCACTAAAAGAGTAGAACATCTCCGAACAATCAAAGTTATAAAACAGGACTGCGAATGTGCTCCATGTCCTTAAGACAGCCTGAGGGTCACCCTGTAGTGATCATCATGTTCCCCATGCACAAATAAAACAGTTCGCTGCTAATAAGCTCCTCGGAGGAAGCCACAGACGTGTGGAATGTCCCCCAACACCCACCCACCCTGCGGAGACTGCTGTGGAACTGAAGCCTTGTGAGAAGCACTCCTCAGCAGGCTTTGATAAGCTCAAACTAATCACCTACTTCTAACTTCTCTGCCAGCAAGAGCAGGCCGACTCCAGATCCGACCTGCTCACCTGACCTCAAGTAACACCAGGGAGAAACGACAGGCTCAGAGAACACTCGCAAGTCTCAAACACCTTTCACAGGGAGTATATAGGTTTCAATTTATTATTTATTCATTCATTTTTTTAAAAGATTTTTATCTAATAAAGGAGCATAAAACAAGGAAAAAAAAGATAGAATAAATATATATATTATTTAATATATTAATAATAATATAATAAAATTATATATTAAAAAAAAAATTAATAAATTCGAATATATATATATATATAATCCATTTAAAATGTATTTTTTTTCCAAAAAACCTGCAAAACCGAGTGAAAACACTACGTTGTGTAAATTACCAAAAAGCTTGAATGAAGCCTTGATCGCTCATTTGCATAAAAATGCCATTTCAATAAATAAATTTAATAATTAAGCAAATAAGTACATGATTAAATAATAAAATCGAGCTCTGATTATTGGTCATTTATGTAAAAGTGACCCTGTGTTGCAGCACGTCACAGTATCACGTTATCTAAAACAGCAGGCCAGGTCTATGGTACACACTGACGTCACACGCACGCGGCGCACGTCTGCTGAATTAGCGCTTACGTGCAAGACATGGGATGTTAAATAACAGTGTGTGTGTGTGTGTGTGTGTGTGTGTGTGTGTGTGTGTGTATGAGTACACGTCGCACCCAGGTGGGATTAAATCAATCGGGACACGCTTGGGTCAGGTACGTTTCATTCTCCAAAAGAGTGCTAGAGTTCAGATCAAAACACTGTTTCCTCACTACATAATCAACCGGTGAGATCAGACTCTGTTCTGATCTCTGTAACCAAACTGTCTTGATCTCATTAGTCTAGACGCCCCCTGGGATTTTTTTTTCTTCAGGATACATGGGGAACCTATAAAACATTATATAGAGCTGCACCCCCCCGCCCGCCCACACACACACACACACACACACCAAAACAACAACAACAACAACAACAACAAACCCCAAGAGTAAAAACCCTGCTGTATACCCTGCTCATGTGATTATTTAATTGATCTCAGAGATTAACCGAGATAAAATTTCGAGAAAGCGGAGTGTGTAGGTCGGCTATTTGATCGCCCACAGCTATGAGAAAAATTCTGCATCTGTGCTGCTTCGGTTCAAAACAAACAAAAATCCTGCTTTCAGCCACATGAGTGAAAGTGAAGCTTCGCTGACGTGTAGCCTTACTGGCCTGGTTTCTGATTTAACATGTAAAAAAAAAAAAAAAAGTAAAAAAAAGCAAAAAGTTTTTTTTAAATAAAAGCAATTTAGATATTATTAACAAAAAAAAAAAAAGCTAAATTTAGACGCTTAAACAAACAAACAGGAAGTGTAGTCCTGCAAGTCAAGTTTCACCTATAAACCTCAAAGACTCTGAAGGGGTTATTTATAGAGAATGATGCATGAGTGTGTATGAATATATCATATATATATATTAGAGCTGTAACGGTACATGTATTCCGTACGGTAACATGCTTTCGGTTTGGTGCACACATCGCTTGCACTGAACGCATTTTTTTTTTAACGTACGGAACAGTGTTACAATTCGCGTTCCCTCAGGAACGTATTAAGTGGCGGACTGCGAGTTTAGTCTCTCGCACTTTAAGCAAATTTTTCAAACTACTATTAAACTCTAAAACATACACAACAATCACAGGGTTATTTAAAAATAAATAAATAAACTAGAGTTACGTTTCTTTGTTACTACTTACTCCATACTGGAAATAAGATTTGTATTGCGCATGCGTGAAAACCCTAAAGAATCCATAGCGCTAGTCACTTCCTGGTTAGCGGCTAACGCTAGCGCTATGGATTCTTTAGCGTTTTATGTCCTGGTTCAAAGATTTCTTTTAAAAGGATTAAATTCCATATATCGGACATACCACGAGCTGCTGGTACTGTGGAGCTGAGGTTCATTGAGGGAAACATGGATTACAACATTTACTGTGACATTCTGAAGCAGAACATGATGAAGTCTCTTCAGAAACTGGGCCGAACAGCAGTTTTCCAACATGATAACGACCCCAAACACACCACAGACCTCAATCTGTTAGGTTGGGCAAACAGGTATTGTCAACCCTTATTCTAAACACCGGCATCCCACAGGGCTGTGTTCTGAGCCCACTACTCTACTCTCTCTTTACCCATGACTTTGCTCCTCTGCATAACTCCAACATCTTAATCAAATATGCATTATGATGGTCTGCCAGATCAGCAACAATGCCAAATCAGCTTACAGGGAAGAAATCTGAAGCTTGACAGCGTGGTGTGCCACCAACACCTGACCCTCAAAGCCATGAAGACTAAAGAGCTCATCATGGACTTTTGGAAATCTAACAGCAGGAGACACTCCCCAGTCTAAATCAATGGAACTGAGGTAGAAAGGGTCTCCAGCTTTAAGTTTTTGGGAGTTCACATCTTCAGATCTGGATGGGAAGGCACAACAATGTCTGTACTTCTTGAGGAGTCTTAAGAAAGGTCATCTGTCCCCAGAGACTCTAACGAGTTTTTGCCGCTGCATCATTGAGAGCATCCGGACAAACTTAATCACTGTATGGTACTGAGGCTCCACTGTGTGTAAATGTAAAGCCCTGCAAAGGCTGGTCATAACTGGCCAATGCATCACTGGCACCAACTATCTGCCATTGAGGACCTTCACCACAGCAGATGTTTGTGCAGAGCTCACATCATCATCAAGGACTCTTCCCATCCCAGATAAAACTGTTTAACCTCCTTCCATCAAGAAGGAGCAAAAGGAACATGCACACCAGGACTAGCAGATTCAGGGACGGCTTTTGTCCATCCACCATCACACAAGTGAACTCACACTACACAGTTTGCACAACTGCTCCTATTATGCACTTGTGGTTGATGCTAAACTGCATTTCATGGTGTGTGCCTGTACCATGCAACGAAAAAATTCTATCTGTCTGTCTGTCGGTGAAACAACAAAAAAATAGGGTCAGTAAAAGAAAATGTCGCTGTGATTGACACGCTAGGCGCTAACGCTCGTTCCTTACACACAACTGGCTCGCTGTCTAACCTCATTTCATGCGACAAGGGTTTTTTTTTAACTGTAATATCAGTCAAGTCTGAAATGAGTCATCAAGTATATGACTAACATCGAAAAAATCGACCCTGACATGAAGCTGAGGCAAAAAGGAAGCAAAGCCATCAGGCAGCATCGCTCGAAACTCGGTGGTTTAGACAAATAAAAATCAAACGTACGATGCTCAACAGTCAGGGCTGTCAGAAATCGAATTCCTTAAAGCTCTCACAAGCAATTAGGATGAAGTATGCTATAATAACTTTCACTCTTCTGCGAAGATGTTCATCTAGATTTTGTGGGGATTTGTGGAGATTCATTCAATCACAAGGATGTTACTGAAGTCAAATACTGATGTAGGTGAGGTGTGAGGAGGCCTGGGGTGCAGTCAATCCATCTCAAATAGGGTGTTCAATAGAGCTCTAAAGCAGGAGATCCTCCACTCCAACCCAGGTAAAGCAGATCTTCATGGAGCTGGCTTTGTGCACAGGGACACTTTCTGGAGCAGGTTTGGGTCCCTGAGTTCAAGTGAAGTGAAAAGTCAATGCTTCAGCATCTAAAGACGGCTTATGCAATTGTGTGAATGTCCTGGAAAAAGAAATCGGGTGTCCCAATACTTTTGTTCATGTAATTTACAAAACAAGTAAAAAATAAATAAATAATTTACAGTACAGAATCTAAAATCCCACATTATAATGAAAAAAAAAAAGAAGACTTTCCCTTTGCATTCAATGGACCTGGAATTCCCGACTCAGTCAGAGGAATTCCTAACCGGATGTCCCACATGCCTGATTTTTAAACCAACATGGCCGCACCTACTGCACTATTCTACAAGTTGAATGTTTTAATAGACATCTAGCTAAACAAATCATTCAATCTTATAACCCCCCCTCAATCCACTGTACCTCAAACGTTACGGAATTCTGACTTCAGACTTCCAGGCGATTTTGCGTGAGCTTACCCCTGGTTTAAAGGCAGGAAGTCCGAGCCCCACTCCGATCGTGGCTTTATTAGGGTTCACCACTGAATTGTAGTGAATGTTCCGATGGTAACTGACTCTGATTGGCTCGTCGTTGTTTTGGTGAATCCCGTGGAACGTGTTGATTGGTTCTGGAAAAAATTTGTGAAAATTCAATTAAATGAAGGGAAGGAAAAAGAGGGGGGGAATGCTAAAAATTTAGTGTCTCGTTATTCAGAAACTGGAGATGACCAAAATAGGGAAAAATCCATGCTGAAAAGGGAAATTTACAGAGTAAATCAATTTAAAGGAATATGTCAATTAATTTTTAATTACTCTGTAAATTCATTACGTCGAGGTGAAAAGAAGTCCTGAGATAGAGATCTGACATTCTTAGCATCCCGGAGCTAGTTCTGAGTCATCATTAGCAAGAAATAACTCGCATGCTTAGCTGGGGTTTTTTTTTTTTGGCCATCGTTACTGAAAGTCACTGTGTGAGGCAAAGGGCACATAGCTAGGGGTTAGAAACACAAGACAGGAAGCATAGAAAAGCATTTCCGGGTTATTTGGGGGAAAAACAGGCTATTCATGGATTCTTACAGCTGCCTTGTGAAGGGTAATACAGGCAAAAAAAAACCTTGTGCGTTACCTTATATTTATACCCCTGGGAAACAGGAAGTCAGAGACTATGTCGTCCCTCAGACTCCTTAAAACTCGGCAATAAACCTCAAGCTATAGGGCGCAACCAATTGGGGGGCAATGAGCGCCCCCTGCCTCTTAGCTGCCCACGCCCAGTTACATTATTTTACAGTTAAAGTTAAATACACAGTACATGTTAACATACTTCAAGCAATTTAGCAATCTTTATTATTAAATGTGGTTTTTATGGAAGGTTGCAAACGATTTATATGGTGTGAAATTGGAGGATTGTGGTGGGGGCAGGGGTGATAATAGATATCTTGCCAAGGGTGCCATAAAGTATAGAAACCCTCAACACGTCGCACGTGCAAATGACACGTGAGAAATGCCTGGACTGCTCTGTACGACATGTTGCGGATTGTTCTGTGCCGACGATCATTCTACGTTTTCGGGGGTTGAGTTTGTCAAAGGTCTTCCTGATCTCTCGTCGTCTCCCGGCGAATTTCTCTCTCTTTCGAACGACTTGTTGCAGCATCGTCGTTAAACACGCCAAATTATGGCTCTGTAGCAGTTTCGTGGTTGCTCTTTGGTTCTGACAGGATAAAATTGCAGACGTGGTCAGAATAGCCCCAGTTTGCACAGCTCCCGACGTACACGGGACGGCACACTGACTCGTGAGGGTCGGTGCTCCCTGTGACTGTGCGTGTAGCCTTGTTCTGGCATCTGCTGGAGTTTTTAGACTTTGGAACTGTGTTTTTTTTCACAGGGGCGTTGTCATGCTGGAACAGGATTGGGTCTATTACATCTTCTCCAATAATAGGATGTCTTTGTATACTATATAGATCCATTAAGGTGATACTTTTGTCTATATAGTGTATTGTACTTGTAGGAAATTCCCAAGGGTGCCAATAATTATGGCACATATACATTCAACAAAGACCGGGTTTTTTTCGCAGGATTTATGGCTGCTCAGTGACCTATTGTGTATGAGGTCACGCGTGTTTTTGACACGTATGGCAACCCCATTCAAGCAACTGTATATTATACCAAACTGGTTACCAGGGGTACTGATGTCAAAAACATCGCTGAGGCTAACTGCTAACGTCATGGCGGACACCCTGTGTCTTTACCTGTGCCGTTCTGGTACACCTCCACGGGCCGGTTGTACATCTCCGCCATGGCCTGCATCTCAATGTGGTTCCCGTGACAGTTGTTTTTCCTTTTCCTGTTGATGTATGTGGTGAAGTCTTCCGTCACGTAGTTTGAGAAGTAGTCTGCGTTCTTCATCTGCGGATGCAAGAAATTATATATATATTTTGTATTTGGTTTTTGTATTCTGGGTCCAACGCTTGGTTGGTTGTTAGGAAGACGCTTACCAAGTAGTCCATACAGTGCTTGCGAACGACTTCGTGCATATCTTGGTCTCCGTAAACTTGATCAGCTGCAAAGAAGAGACAAACGATAGATGTTTCATTATTCGTCGCTCGTAATAAACGTGTGAAATGTGCCAAGAGAACAGAGAAACCAGAGAACTTTCAACGTGTTCTCCATCTAGCGAGGGGTAAGGGCGCTTAGCTTCCGTGCTTCAGGAGAACAAGTGGATGAAATCTCTACTTCGGTCTGCTTCCTTCTGAAAGAGGAAGTCGGGAAAAGCGACTATTGCGTGAACAATTGTTTCTATACTGCAAACGTATGGGGACACCTGACTTTTCACAACTAGGAGACCCAAACCTGTTCCAGCATGACAATGAAGATGTGCTTGTTTTAATTGGATGGAGCGAAAGATCTCCTCCTATAAACCCTATTGTCAGGGTGAAAACTTAACCCCAGGCCGCCTCACCTCACCTCACCGCACCGCACCTCACCTCACCAAAGGTGGCTGAATGAATCTCCAAAAAGAAAAAAATCTAGTGGCGACTTTCCAGAAGAGTGGAGCTCATTTATAAGAGTGAATGGAGACTTAATGTGGAACTCAAAAAGAAGTGCATACTAATTTTACGGTGTCTCAGGTGTCCACAAACTTTTGATGTAGTTGATTTCATACAGTTGCTCATTATCAGAGACTCTAGGTAGACCTTTGAGGAACCATTGTGTTATCATTTTGGGGCAAAAAGTGCAAATAAATAAATTGAACTAAAGTAAAAAAAGGGTGGGAGTGAAGGGCGGCAATCTATGCAACCCTTCTGAGCACAATTATTAACACTCATTTATTTCCACACCCTTATTTACATCTCTTGCACCGATGCATGGCTGCGCTTCTCGTTACCCGGGTGTCAGTTTCGGTGGGTTTCATCTCCGCCATCTCGTTTGTGCAGGATATATAAAGTAAAAAAAAAAAAAAAAGGGACAATTTTAAAAAAAAAAAAAAAAAAAAAAAAGTGACAATTTTTTTCAAAAAGAAGAAGCAAACCCAAGGCGCAAATGTAAACAAACACCGAGCGAAGCCGCGCCTCTTCCTCTCCGATGCGGTCATATGCAAATGACTCGGGGATCGTTCCGAAAAGTCACATGACCCTCGACCGCAGACATTCTCAGAATCTCTTAGTCAATTTCCTCTTTTGTGGTATCAGCCTACTTCTGTTGTGACACACAAGGGCTTGAAGATGCTGAACTCGATCAACTCTATTAAAAAAAAAAAAATACGTTAAAAAAACCCCATTTTCAGAGGTTTCCATTTATATGAGAGGAAAATAAGATTTTCGTGCGTTTTATTTCGAGTCGCACCGGAAATTTTACGTCATTTATCCGCATTTGGAAACAATGATGGGTGGTGCATGTGCAGAAAGTAAACCATCAGAAGTTTTTATTACTTATTAAGTGATTTTAACACTAATTAATTACACCAGTTATAATTCTGGTATGTTGGGAAAGAAATTCTTTTCCTGTTGTGTGTGCAGGAAGTTACAGCTCTACCTCTGCCATGTAAATCTGTATTCTACGTGACTCTCAGGACAATCTTTGGCCCTCGTAGTGTTCTGTGCACTTGACACAATTTTTTTTTAATACCTGTGAGAATGCTGATCTCATAAACACCCGAGTAAAACACACAGCTCTCTGAAGGGTTTTACGACGGATGGTGTGAAAAACTCAAACCATAAAGCGAGGATCAGGATACGGAAACTGCTTAATCTAGGAGGTTCGAGAAAGATCAGAAACGAAGGCTATGGCCGAGAGCGCTCTTTTCACCCCTGTGCTGAGCAGAAGGGCATCTCGGAAAACACCCCCCACACAAAGCATGCGGTGGTCTGGTTCTACACGAGCACAAGTCCACCTCGGGTCAAGGTCAGGTGGTGCTGTTTTTCCAGAAACACTAATCCTTTCAAACGTGTTGCACAACAGTGTGTTGTGAGAGTGTGTGAGAATCATGACCTCCGTGTGAACACGCTGGTGCTGATCACCACCGCGAAACCGCCGCTAGTTTTTATTCTGCTCCTAGCATGAATGAAGTCGATATTCTGCTGACGGAATCCAAACTTTTCTTATTCCTCTAATGCGACTTTCAGACCTCGATACAAAGGAAATAAAAAGCGAAGACTCTCGCCGTCTCTCTTTTTCTTCCTTCCCGGGTTTGATTGTAATCACAGAGAAAGCAGAACATTGAAACTTCAGGTTTCTCTATCGGGGGTTCATAATACATAGACGAGGATGTTAAAATACACACACACACACACACAGTATCTCACAAAAGTGAGTGCACCCCTCACAGTCAATGTGCAGCTTCTGTAGCAGTACAGATTTACTGTCCTCTAAAAATAAAAACATACAGCCATTACTGTCTAAATACCTGCCAACAAAAGTAAGTACACCCTCAGTGAACATGTGTTCAAAGTGTGAATATATTGTGATAACATTGTTATCCAGCACTGCTTCAATCCTCCTGGGTGTGGAATTCACCAGAGCTGCACAGGTTGTTGCTGGGATCCTCATCCACTCCTCCATAATGACATCACGGAGCTCCTGGATGATACACAAATGGAGCTTCTCCACCTTCCGCTTGACGATCCCCACAGGTTCTCAATAGGGTTCCGATCTGAACAAATACTTGGCCACTCCATCACCTTCATCTTCCTCAGCAAAGCAGTTGTCATCTTGGTGGTGTGTTTGGGGTCGTTATTATGTTGGAAAACTGAGGTTCGGCCCAGTTTCTGAAGAGACTTCATCATGTTCTGCTTCAAAATGTCACAGTACATGTTGGAATCCATGTTCTCCTCAATGAACCGCAGCTCCTCAGTACCAGCAGCTTTCATGCAGCCCCAGACCTTGATGCTACCACCCCCATGCTTTACTGTAGGCAACACACAATTTTCTTGGTGCTTCTCACCAGGGTGTCACCACACATGCTGGACATCATCTGAGCCAAACAAGTTTATCTCAGTTTCAGACCACAGGGCATGGTTCCAGTAATTCAGGTTTTCTTCAGCAAACTGTTTGTAGGTTTTCTTGTGGGTTTTCTTGTTGCACTGTTCAGCGTACAGTCAATTCTAATTCTCAAATCCTCAGAGAGTTCCTCACTTCACCTAAATCAGAACCTAACTTTACTCTCACACAACCTTGTTGTAGGAACGAGCACAAAATCTCCACAAAATCTAGAAGAACATCTTCCCCAGACGACTGGAGCTTAATATATAAACAATGTGAAAAAAATGAACAAAAAAACACAGGTGTCCACAAACTTTTGGCCATACAGGGTACAATTTCGCTTTAAGGGAATTATAAAGGTGAGGATTTGTGGACGTTTGCTGACTGGGTTTCAGTCATGTCAGAAAGGGGAACCACAGGAAGCTCATATCAACTACGAAACTACTACTATGACAGGTGTGTGACGTCTGATTGAACAAAGAAAAACACAAAAGAAAGGTGTGTGTATGTGAGTAGGTGAAGTTATCATCAACACTGTGATGTAAAGCAGTGTGGAACTTCTGACTTCTCTCATTTCCCAGTCAGTGCTGAAGCTGGGGATGTACACGGCGCACCACGTGTGTGGTTTCCATTCACACTGCTGAGGTGTGTGTGTGTGTGTGTGGGGATCGCTTGAGCTCGATCTGAGTGTTATCTGGTGAAATCAGGGACACCCCCCAGCTTCTCCCCTCCCTGCATTTACATGAATCTGACTCATGTGTGATCAAAAACACCTGCCTTTGTTCTTTCCCGATTTCGACCTCAATTTGAAAGGCAAATGGTGAAGCCGGAGTGTGTGGCGAGGGTCAAGGATGGCGTGCGGCGCTCCAGGCCTCGCATGTGCACGAGGAGGAACCGCCAAGAGAGGCACGAAGGCAAAACTGAGGATTAAAGACAAATAAATAGAAACTAATGAAAGTTCGGGGTTGATCAAAATGTCGTACGGGGAGAGAATCTCACGCCTGAGAGGAACAGGAACCAAATCCAGACCTGTTAGCACATAAAGGTTTTTCTGGTGTGTGTGTGTGTGTGTGTGTTGGTTGTCGTTTGGTCCCTCACCTAATGGGTCTAATCGTTTTGAGACGTTTACGTGGCAGAATTTTACTCCATTTGGGCTTTTTTCTTTATTCCGACTGAGGTGTTTATATGGAGAATTTTCACTCGGACTGGATTTTTAAACCCATTACATGCTCCATGTTAACACACTTTCTGTCCATGTGTGTGTGTTTGTTTGTTTCTCTCTCTCTCTCTCTCTCTCTCTCTCCCCATCTGTACATGTGTCTCTCTGCATGAATCTCTTTCTCTATGTATATTGGTGTGTCTCTCTCCAGTTGTTTCTCTCTGTTGCTTTCTTTTGGTCTCCCTCTCAGTCTGTCTCTTTTTTCCCCCTCTCTCTCTCATTGTGTCTCTCTGTCTCTTTTCATCTGTCTCTCTCTCACCCTCTGTCTCTCTCTCTCATTGGGTCTCTCTCACCCTCTGTGTGTCTCTCTCTCACCCTCTGTGTGTCTCTCTCATTGTGTCTTTCTGTCTCTTTCCATCTGTCTCTCTCTCACCCTCTGTCTCTCTCTGTCTCTTTCCATCTGTCTCTCTCTCACCATCTGTGTCTCTCTCTCATTGTGTCTCTCTCACCCTGTGTCCCTCTCTCACCCTCTGTGTCTCTCTCACCCTCTGTGTGTCTCTCTCTTCTCGTCTGTCTTTCCTTCTCTCTCTTCCCGTCTGTCTGTGTCTCATCCCGTCTGTTTCTTTCTCTCTCTGCCTCTTTCTGTCCGTGTGCCTCGCCGTCTCTTTCCATCTGTGTATCCCTCTCATTGTCTCTCCGTTTCTTTCCATCCGTCTCTGTGTCTCTCTGCCGGTCTCTCTCTCTCTCATTAACCGCTCTATTAATTCTGTAATAAATGCGATATGCTGTTCCTCCAGACTGATGCAGCAGCGCTTTACTATTTGAGCCTCTCCAGCTCTCTTACAGAGTAACAGACAGAGCTTTCAGAGCTTCCCGCTCATCGCCTCCTACACCGATAACTCCAACTGCGTGATTTGTTTCGGTTTTACCTCAGACTTCTCATTAGTACGATGAATTAGTCGGAGCATGAAAAGTCTTGTAGCCAATCGACAGACCAAGATTTAGTACATGCACAAGTAGCACGAGGATCGTTTTGCTTGCACAACGGCCGTGGAAACAAACCCTGGTGACCTTTCTGCTAACGCGGTGGCCGATGATGAGAAAGCTGAACTAAAAGAGGAAGAAGCAGCAGTGTGACATGTCTGCACAGAAACGCTCGCAGCAGCAGATAGGCTTCGCTGGAAAGAGAGCAAGAGGCCGAGTCCGATTTAGCAGAAACAGGAACCACAAAGCGCCCCTTCATTGATGAGGAGCAGAGATAGCATCACGCTGTTAACCACCGAGCGCCCTTCTAAGAAAGGGGCGGGCCCTGGCGTAATAACCCCGCCCATTTCAGACCTGCGCCTCTACGATAAGCATTATCCCTGCAGAACACGGGCCTCCAGCCACGTCACGCCTCGACTCTGCGCTATTCACGAGAACGTGGAGCCGATCTGCTCGCCCTTCCTGCGCCCTCTTTCCAGAACTCGGATCGCAGGAAATTCACTCCACATTCGCTTTAAATTCATAATAATTTGCAAAAAAAAAAAAAAAAAAAAAAATCTAGTCACATGCTTCGGTTCACGTGTTCGTTAGGACACGTGAGCGTTTCCATAGAAACAACTCGTCCATACGTGGAGCAAACTGTTAAGAATATCATAAAATAAATATACAAAAAAAGACAGGAAATAAATACATTTTAACTAAAAGTTAAGGAGTAAAGAAGGAGAGATGCATTGAACAAATTAAATACGAAGGAGAAAAAAAAAAACAAAGAACGAAACTAAACAAAAAGGTAAAACTTCCATAAAAAAAAAAATGTATGTATGTGTGTATATATATATATATATATATATATATATATA
>MU574226.1:7487507-7515867 GCA_024362625.1 Silurus asotus | reverse complement strand
GTGTGTGTGTGTGTGTGTGTGTGTGTGTGTGTGTGTGTAAATTTGTTACATACCGACAGCTCTAAAGAGACATGCGCCGTCTTCCTTCATTTTTTTAATCACAAAGCCTTTTTTTTCTGTAAGTGCTTTCTCGAACCAGTGCTCCTGCTGAGAGAGAGAGAGAGAGAGAGAGAGAGAGAGAGAGAGAGAGAGAAAGAGAGAGAGAAAGAGAGAAAGAGAGAGAGAAAGAAAGAGAGAAAGAGAGAGCGAGAGAGAGAGAGAAAGAGAGAGAGAGAGAGAGAAAGAGAGAGAGAGAGATAGAGAGAAAGAGAGAGAGAGAGAGAGAGAGAGAGAGAAAGAGAAAGAGAGAAAGAGAGAGAGAGAGAGAGAAAGAGAGATAGAGAGAAAGAGAGATAGAGAGAAAGAGAGAGAGAGAAAGAGAGATAGAGAGAAAGAGAGAGAGAGAGAAAGAGAGAGAGAGAGCGAGAAAGAGCGAGAAAGAGAGAGAGAGAGAGAGAGAGAGAGAGAAAGAGAGAGCGAGAGAGAAAGAGAGAGCGAGAAGATGGAGGAATAGAGAGATTTTCAAAAAAATAAGAAAAAAAATGAGAGATGAGATACAAAGATTGTGTGCAAGAGACAGAGACGGACAAAAAAGAAAGATAGAAAGAAAAAAAGAAAGACAAAGATAGACAGACAGAGAGACAGACAGACAGATAGATAGATAGATAGATAGATAGATAGAGAAAACAAAGAGCAAACAAACAAAGAGAGAGAAGAAAAAGGGAAAATCAGAGAGTGAGAAAGAAGGAGAAAGAGAGAGAGAAGGGAAAAAAAGGTTGTGAAAGAGAGAAATAGAAACAGAGAAAGGAGAGAGATAAAGTGAATGATGAGAAAGGATGGGGAAAAGAAAGAAAAGACAGAGAGAGAGGAGGGGGGGGAGGTTATATTTCAGTAGAAAGCTTCATACAAGTCTTAAATTACTCTTCAGGATGGGTGTAAACTGTCGCCCCCTGTTGTTCCTCCCAGTATGGAAGAATTACATACTGAACACAGAGGAAACTGATGTACACAGTGTTTAGCGACCCCTGGTGGAGGCTTTACCTACACACATTTGAAAACTGCATTTTTGTCTAAAGAAGCTCAGCATCTCCCTATCTTTATTTATTTATTGTTTCCCCATAAGTTGCTCATCCACTAAAAAATCTGAAAACGCTCACGTCTCTGTACATGAGCAAAACGCAAGACGATTCGACCTGCATCATTTACGCCTGGCAATTAGTTACTTAGTGGGAGAGACCAGGTGAGAGAATTTGAGGTCAAATCAGTTGAATCAGAGTTCTAAATCAATGTGCCGCTTATAAACACCTGTAACCAGTCTTCTTCATCTTCTTTCAGCTACTTCCATTAGTGGGTGCCACAGCAGATCATCTGTCTTCATACCCCTTGTCCTCTACATCTGCCTCTTTCAAACCAACTACCTGCAGGTCTTCTCTCACCACATCCATAAACCTCCTCCTTGTTCTTCCTCTTTTCCTCCTTCCTGGTGGCTCCATTTTCAGCATTCTCCTACTGATATACCACATGGTTCTCCTCTCCACATGTCCAAACCATCTCAATCTCACCTCCCTCACCTTGTCTCTAAAACGTCCTACATGCGCTGTCCCTCTAATGAACTAATTTCTAATCCTGTACATCTTCGTCACTTCCAACGAACATCTCAACATCTTCAGCTCTGCTACCTCCAGCTCCACCTCCTGTCTTTTACTCAATTCCACTGTCTCTAATCCATACAACATCTCAGGTCTCACCACAGTCCTATAAACTTTCCCTTTCACTCTCACAGATACTCTTCTATCACAAATCACTCCTGCTATCACTCTTCTCCACCCACTCCTCCCTGCCTGCACTCTTTTCTTCACTTCTCTAACACACTCTTCATTACTTTGCACTGTTGATCCCAGGTACCTGAACTCCTCCACCTTCTCCACCTCTTCTCCCTGCAACCGCACCACTCCACTGCCCTCCCTCTCATTCACACACATGTACTCTGTCTTACTCCTACTGACTTTCATTCGCCTTCTCTCCAGCACATACCTCCACCTCTCCAGGCTCTTCTCCACCTGCTCCCTACTCTCACCACAAATCACAATATCATCCACAAACATCATAGTCCATGGAGACTCCTGTCTGACCTCATCCATCAACCTGTCCAATCACCACTGCAAACAGGAAAGGGCTCAGCGCCGATCCTTGATGCAGTCCAACCTACAGTCTACTCTGTCGTTCCTACTGCACACTTCCCATGGAGACTCCTGTCTGACCTCATCCATCAACCTGTCCAATCACCACTGCAAACAGGAAAGGGCTCAGCGCCGATCCTTGATGCAGTCCAACCTCCACCTTGAACTACTCTGTCGTTCCTACTGCACAATTCACTGCTGTCACACTGTCCTCATACATGTCCTGCACCACCCTCACATAATTCTCTGACACACCTGACTTCCTCATACAATATCACAACTCCTCTCTCCACCCTGTCGTATGGTTTCTCTAAATCCACAAAAACACAATGCAACTCCTTCTGTCCTTCTCTATACTTCTCCATCAACATCCCCAAAGCAAATAATGCATCTGTGGTGCTCTTCCTCGGCATGAAACCATACTGTTGCTCACAGATGTTCTAAATCGCATACTACCACTCTAAATAGTATGCAAGCTCATTATTCTCATACTACAACACTAAGCAACAGGTGGTAGCTCAGTGGTTAAGGTGCTGGGTTACTGATCAGAAGGTCGGGGGTTCAAACCCCGGCATCGCCAAACTGCCACTCTTGGGCCCTTGTCCCTTTGCGCTCCAGGGATGCCGTATCATGGCTGACCCTGTGCTCTGACCCCAGCTTCTGAGCAAGCTGGGATATGTGAAGAACAAATTTCACTGTGCTGTAATGTATGTGTCAAATAAAGGCTTCTATTCTGCATACAAGTCCGAATCCGGCTATGTTCCAAGTAGCATACTACCACACTAAAAAGTATGCCAGACCATAGTTTTAAGTGTTTTTATTCTCACACTAAACAGTACGCAAGAGCAGAAACTCTGGCAACATTCTTGATGGCATACTGCAGCATTAAATAGTATGCAAGTCCAGATCTGGGCAACATTCTTAGTCGCATACTGTCACACTAGACAGTATTCAAGTCCATAAATTGAGTGCTCTTATTCTCATACTAACTTACTGAAAAGTATGCAAGCGCAGAATCTATGGCGACGTCCTTAATCACATTAAGTATGCAAATAGAATGTAAGTCCATAAACTGACTGTGTTTTTATTCTCATACTGCCGCACTAAGTAGCTACATAGTATGCAAGATCGGATTTGGGTATATTCCAAGTCACATTCTACCTAACTAAACAGTATGCAAGTCCATATATTTTCTTCTTCTTACACTAACTCACCAAATAGTATGCAAGAACAGAAACTGACAATGCCCCAAACCACCTCAGTAAATATTAAATGTTGACCAATCTATCGGTTTTGCTATTATTATTATTGCATTATTCAATTAATCAGCAGTGATGGCAAATTGCTGAAACTATCGACTATCAGTAAAAATCCATATTGTTAGTTTTTCCGGGTTGCGTCTGCACTGAAGCCCTGAGAAGGTCTTCTGTCATTATACTGCACGAGAGCGGCCTCTAGAGGCGAATCACTGATACCACGTGCTGTTTGTTTTGATAGTCTTGCTTTGTACCTAGTCCAGAGCATTGAAATGACATTTATTTTTGTAATAAAGTGCAGTATCATTTTACATGCTTTTTTTTTTTTAATCCAGTATTTATTTTGAAAACCATTGGTTGATTAATCGTCGCATACTACTACACTAAAGAGTATGCTAGAGTAGAAACAGGCGAAGACTAAAATTGCATACTACCACACTAAATTGTATGCAAAACCAGATTGAGCTACAATCTTAGTTGCATACTACCACGCTAAATAGAATGCAAGTATGTGTACTGTTGAACTTTTCAAAGTAAGCACCCTGAAGCATTCACACAAAGATCTCTAAAGTGACAGTGGAAGAAATCACAAGAGAACATATTACTGAATTCTATAAGGAGTTTAGACACAAATCGCTTAGAAGAACTCACGAAAAACAAGTGTGAAGTCCCTTAAACCACGATCCCAAACCTGACAAAGACACACACAGCTGAAATATTGGTCTGGACGCAGTGACATTTTGTTTAATGGGCATCTAATGTGCGTGTATTTTACAATGTAGACATTCGGGTAATTTATTTTACGCTGGTAGCTACTTTATTATTAGCTTGGTATCCATCCTTAAAATACTTATAACCGGTAACACTGGTTTCATGAGTTTGCAATAAAAGTAAATAATAATAATAAAAACATACTACTGCATTAATGGTAGATCAGATCCGACTATTTCCAAGTCGCTTACTAACACACTAAATAGTATACAAGCCCATAAATTGACAGCTCATACTCTCCTACTAACTTACTAGATAGTACGCAGGAACAGAAACAATGTCCTAGCAGACTACTACACTAAATAGTATGCAAGTCGAGATTCAACTACGTTCTTATTTACATACTACTACACTAAATAGTATGCAAGTTTAGATCCGGTTACATTATCTGAACACATTATTGCATACTACCGCACTAAATAGTATGCAATTTGATAAATCGACAGTGTTCTTATTCTAATATATAGATATGAGCTAATTATATACATCTATATTACATGAAGTATTATTCTTAATTATAAATAAATATAAATAAACTTGTTTATACAGTAAATCAGAGTGTTGAAGTGATAGAAGGCCACTGTAGTTCCTTCTGTTTGTTTTTAAATGTTTTAATAATCATTTAAATGCTAATTGAAGGTAAATATAAAGTTGATATAAACTTTAAGAAGACTTTAGATCAGATCTGTTGTGTGAAAGTCTTTTTAAAAGTGAGATTGTGAGAAAGCGATGCTTCCTGCTCGCTATAAACCCTGATGCTAGCTCATTCAGATTCAGATTCGCTCCAATCGATAAATCTCTCCCACATTTTTAAATAAAAATCAGGATTAAATTCTGACATTTTATTAAAATTATGAATAACAAAAGTTAAATTTCGATCGGACGTATATTCAAGGCGGTTGTTGACGTTCGGTGCTAATTGTTTAGCTAGCTAGGATGCTAGTTAGTTAGCATGCTGCGCTTTACCTGCTCGACCGTGGCCGGATCCTCGGACTGGAGTCGGGAGGCGTTCTCGTACTCATCCTCGCTGTTGTAACCTGCGCCTTCCTCGGCATCCGAGCTCGGACCAACGCCGCCTCCTCCAGACACGCCGGGTCCGGTGCCTCCGCCTGCGACTCCTCCGGTGCAAGTCGCCTGACGCCGCCTCTTGCTAAGCCCCGGGCCGGAGCAGCAGCTCCCGATCCCGATCCCACCAGCGCCACCGCATCCAACCCCGCCGGCGAGGTCTCCACGAACACCCGAGATCCCGCTGCCGTCTCCCGGGCCGGCCGGGGAACCCGAACCCACGGGCGGAGGCGAGGCCTGCTGCGGCCGGGAGCTCGGCTCATTCCGCCGGTCCTCCCTGGACGAAGGCGGAGCGGTCTGATACGACCACGGCGGCGGAGAAGCTCTGGGCCTGGCGCCCGTCCGCACGGCGTGGGAATGCGTGTGCGGATGAGGGTGCGCGTCGGAACCGCTCCGTCGGTCGGACTCGTCGTTGTGATCGGACACGCCGACCGTCGAGCTCGGCTTCTTCTTGGGCAAAATCGTCATGTCGGCTCGCCAGTCGTTTATTTAAAGCAGATCGGGGTCGGGGAGGTGGGGGGAGAGACGGGGAAGGAAGGAAGGAAGGAAGGAAGGAGGAGAGGGGGACAGAGAACCGAGTGTCCTCCCGTTAAAACGTCTTCGCGTTCGACCGGGAGCCGCCGTGTCGTCCTCCAGTGTCCGTGTCCGCCTCCGGGAGCGCTTCGGCGGACACCCGAACGGCTTTTAAACGGCGAAAAGGGGCGACGCGGGTAGGGGACAAAAACAAAGCCGCTGCCGTTGCTTCCCGTCCGCTCTCCACAAAACATCAACACACGGCTGACGGCGTGCATACGTCACTTCCGCTCTGCAGCCGGGTTTTTTCTTCTTCTTCCTCTTAAGTGTCCAAGGCAACGTCCACGATTTAATACTTGCTTACTAAAAAGTAGAAGGCATCATTTAAAAGTACACTAAATAGTATGCAAGTATGCAAGTTGATAGTATTTAATTTCATACTATTGCACTAAATAGTATACAAGAGCAGAAACTGGATAACGTCCTTAATATACTACTGTACTAAATAGTGCGCAAGGCTAAACTGGCTAGTATGTAATTACTACTGCACTAAATAGTATTGAATCTTCCCTATCACTGTATTTATTCACATACTAAATTACTAGATAGTATGCAAGTATATTAATTAATTTACTTGAATTGACTGATATTATTCACATAACACCAGATAGTATATAACTGGCTACTATTTAATTTCATACTGCCACACTAAATAGTATGCAGGTCTATAAATTGACTGTTTTTTTATTCTCACACTTATATTCTGGATAGTATGCAAGAACGGAAACGGGCTCTGTCTTCAGTTGCATACTAAAGAGTATGCATACTAAATAGTATGAAAGTCCATAAGATAGCAATGTCAATATTCTCATACTAACATTCTGGATAGTATTCAAGAGTCGCAGTATGCTGGATATTATGCTCGCCTGAGTCACATACTATCACACTAAATAGTATGCAAGTCCATAAGCTAGCAGTGTCAGTACTCTCGTACTAATACACTAGAAAGTATAGATTTTGTGTTGTGTTATGCTGTATATAATATATTGTGGACTCCCCAAAAAACCAAAGAGTCATGGCCTCCATTTGCTGTTATAATAACCTCCACTCCTCTGGGAACATGTTCCACTAGATTTTGGAGTGTGATTATAGAGTGTGATTATAGAGATTCATTCAGCCAATTAATAAAGTCAGGTAATGATGTAGGTGACCTTCAAAAGGTTTTGAGGTCTACAGCAGATCATCAGCTCCACCACATGTATAGCAGATCTTAATGGAGCTGGCTTTGTGCACTGGGTTAATTATTATTATTATTATTATTATTATTATTATTATTATTATTATCATTAATACATACAGATGCATCTCAATAAATTCGAATATAATTTAAAAGTTTATTTATTTAAGTGATTGAATACAAAAAGTGAAACTGGTATATTATATAGATTCATCACACACAGACTGATATATTTCAAGTGTTTATTTATAAAATTTTGATGATTTTGGCTTACAGCCGATTAAAAAAAAACGATAAAGATTAAATAAAGCACATTCAAGAATATGTGGAGATTCATAAAGAGTGGACTGCAACTGGAGTCAGTGCTTCAAGAGCCTCCGCACACAGACGTCTCCATGGGCTACAACTGACTCATTCCTCATGTCTCCTGAACCAGAGACAACATCAGAGGTGTCTTACATGGGGACAAAAAGGACTGGACTGTTGCTCAGTGGGACAAAGTCGTCTTTTCAGATTAAATAAAATTTTATTTGGAAATCTAAATCCCAGAGTCTGGAAGAAGAAGAGATGAGAGGCACAGAATCCAAGCTGCTTGAGTTTCAGTGTAAAGTTTGCACAGTCAGTGGTGGTTTGGGAAAGGTGTCATCTGCTGGTGTTGGTGAACTGTGTTTTTTATAAAGTCCAAGCTCAGCACAGCCGTCTACCTGCATGAAGTGCTTTAGAGCACTTCATGCTTCCTTCTGCTGACACATCTTTATGGAGATTCTGATTTTATTTTCCAGCAGGATTTGGCATCTGCCCACACTGTCAAAAGCACCAAAAGATGGTTAAATTACCATGGTGTTGATGTGCTTGACTGGCCAGCAAACTCACCAGGCCTGAACCGCTTAGAGAATCTACAGGGTATTGTCAAGAGAAAAATGAGAAGCTTCTTCTTCTAACCTCTCCCATTAGGGGTCGCTACAGCAGATCATCCGTCTCCATACCCCCCTGTCCTCTACATCCACCTTTTTTAAACCAACTACCTGCATGTCTTCCCTCACCACATCCATAAACCTCCTCCTTGGTCTTCCATTTTTTCCTCCTTCCTGGTGGCTCCATCCTCAGCATTCTCCTACTGATATACCCCATGTTCCTCCTCTGCACATGTCCAAACCATCTCAATCTCACCTCCCTCACCTTGTCTCCAAAAAGTCCTACCTGCGCTGTCCCTCTAATAAACTAATTTCAAATCCTGTCCATCGTCGTCACTCCCAACAAACATCTCAACATCTTCAGCTCTGCTACCTCCAGCTCCACCTCCTGTCTTTTACTCAATGCCACTGTCTCTAATCCATACAACATCTCAGGTCTCACCACAGTCCTATAAACTTTCCCTTTCACTCTCACAGATACTCTTCTATCACAAATCACTCCTGCTATCACTCTTCTCCACTCACTTCACCCTGCCTGCACTCTTTTCTTCACTTCTCTAACACACTTTCCATTACTTTGCACTGTTGACCCCAGGTACCTGAACTCCTCCACCTTCTCCACCTCTCCTCCCTACAACCGCACCCCTCCACTCATATCAGCTATCTCACTCCCTTTACCAGTTATAGTACAAACATTTAAATTACCAACCCGAACCTCCACTCCCCTACACTTCTTTTTCTGATCTCTCTCTGTAGACGTCTAACTCCTCTTCTTCTCCTCCTTCGGCAAACAGTAGCCCAGTTTCCACCAGTACACTGTTGGCTACAATACCTGTGGTGGTTGTTGGTAACACGGGACTTGACTGATCTGGTATGAAATTCTTATTTGTGATCCACATATTTGATTTGGTACATGTTTTATGCTGGATGCCCTTCATAACACAAACCCTTCCCATTTATCCGGACTTGAGACCGGCACTAAGAGTGCACTGGCTTGTGCCACCTTAATGGGTGGGTTTTAGGAAAATGAGAAACAAGAGACCAAAAATTCAAATGAGCTGAAGGCCATTTTCCAAAAAAAAAAAACCTGGGCTTTTATACCACCCACAGTCTGAGCACCTCTATCCCACAGTCTGATCACCTCCATGCCACAGACTGATCACCTCTATCCCACAGTCTGATTACCTCCATGCCACAGACTGATCTCCTCCATGCCACAGTCTGATCTCCTCCATGCCACAGTCTGGTCACCTCCATGCCACAGACTGATCACCTCCATGCCATGCCCAATTAAGGCAGTAATTAAAGCAGAAGGAGCCCCGACCAAGTATTGAGTAGAGATACAGTAAATAAACAGGCTTTCCAGAAGACCAACAATTCACTCAAAATTTTTTTTTTTGCTTGGTCTTATGAAGTTTAAACATTTTTTTAGATTGAATTGGTGGGTTTTTGTTAAATGTGAGCCGAAATCATCAAAATTAAAAAAGATAAACATTTGAAATATATCAGTGTGTGACGAATCTATAATCTATAATATGAGTTTCACTTTTTGTATGAAATTACTGAAATATCATGTTGATGTTCTTGTCTGCCTGTCAGAACCATAGAAATGTGTGTTTTGTGTATTAGAGCAGTTAAAATTTGGTGCTTTGAGTCCAGTTCTCTCATACTGACCACTGGATGTTCTACATGGACCTCATGGTAAAGAGGATTTTAGAATTAGAATTGTTGCTCTCCACAAAGATGCAAATCACTACATCCATAAACCTCCTCCTTGGTCTTCCTCTTTTCCTCCTTCCCGGTGGCTCTATCCTCAGCTTTCTCCTGCTGATATACCCCATGTTCCTTCTCCGCACACATCCAAACCATCTCAATCACACCTCTTTTACCTTGTCTCCGAAACATCCTACATGTGCTGTCCCTCTAATAAACTAATTTTTAATCCTGTCCATCGTCGTCACTCCCAATAAACATTTCAACATCCTCAGCTCCGCTACCTTCAGCTCCACCTCTTGTCTTTTCTTCACTTCTCTAACACATTCTCCATTACATTGCACTGTTGACCCCAGGTACCTGAACTCCTCTTCCTTCTCCACCTTATCTCCCTGCAACATCATAGACCATGGAGACTCCTGTCTGACCTCGTCTGTCAACCTGTCCATCACCACTGCAAACAAGAAAGGGCTCAGAGCCGATCCTTGATGCAGTCCAACCTCCACCTTAAACCACTTTGTCGTTTTTACTGCACACTTCACTGCTGTCACACTGTCCTCCTACATGTCCTGCACCACCCTCACATACTTCTCTGATACACCTGACTTCATCTTAGAGTACCACAACTCCTCTAACTCTCTCCTAAACATCTCCATGCTTCTACCGGTATGTCATTTGGTCCTACCGACTTTCCACTCTGCATCCCCTTAATCGCTGCTCTCACTTCCTCTTTTCTAATCCTATCCACTTCCTGCTTCACCATCTCCACATCCAAACCTCTCTCTCTCTTTTTCCTAATACATCAGCTGCTCAAAATACTCCCTCCATCTTCTCAACACACTCTCCTTACCAGTCAACACATTTCTATCTGCATCCTGTATTGCTCTCACTGCTATAAGATCAGTAACACCCTAAAACTGAGTTGGTCAGGGTCATACAAAGGTTTTCTGAGACGGGTTTCATTTGGAACAGAGTCCATCAGAGAAGCAGGTCCATCAGAGAAGGTCCATTCGTCAGTGCTCCACACACTGCAACAAGTTGGTTTGCAGGCCAGAAGGAGCATCTTCTGAAGCTGCTTATGAGAAAACCAACAAATAGTTTGCTGAAGAAAACTTGTCCAAGAGCATGAATTACTGGAATTATGTCCTGTGATCTAATGAGAACCTGTTTGGCTCAAATGTTGTCCAGCATGTATGGCAAAGCCCTGGTGAGGAGTGGGCAAGTATGTCTACAGACCTGAACACTTTTGAGCATCTGTGTGGATCATCAAGCGGAAGGTGTAGAAGCTCCATGTGTCTAACAACCAGCAGCTCTGGTGAATTCCATACCCAGGAGGATTAAAGCAGTGCTGGAGAACGATGGTGTTCACACAAAGTATTCACACTTTGAAAATAGTTTTAACTGTTACAAAAACTGCACATTGACTATAATATATGCAAGCGTCTATCGTATTGTCCCTTGAGAAGATACACTACAACGGTTGCTGAAACGTGAGGGGTGCAAATACTTTTGTGAGATATTGTGTATATATGATTTAATTCCATGTTTCTACGTGTGAGGAATGACCACACAACAGCAGCTCTGTGATATAAGTGTTTATTTCTTTCCAGTGTTTCTGCGTACACTCACTGTTGTTCTACTGAACAAACACCGATACGCTTCAACAGTGTCACTGGACCTAACTGCAAATATAACAAGTGTCTCAGTCTATTAAAAAATACCCTGCTATTCACTGAGAGAACGCAAACATCCGAACCCAGCCTGGAGAACAGGACCAAAAACATCAGCATCTCAACACCATAACACACTCCTTCATCTGTCTGATTTACATCATTCATTTAAAAGTAAGAAAACAAATCCTGGTAATAATCCACACAAATTCCAAGTATTAATATTCAGAGTAATAACAAACAGAGTAATATATTTTTATATATAGAAAAAAGCCACACACATATATATATATATATATAAAAACAAAAATGTAAAAGTCTTTTGGGTTTATCTCATGATGTCTCATCTTTGGTTCAAATAAGAATTTATTAGAATCGTTTTAATAATAATTTGCACATGAGAACAGAGTTTGCTTTAGATACCTGCTTCCCCAGATTTATTCCGGCTTTAAATTCTCATTAATTATTTTTTTTTATAAGTGACAATACAACAAATTTGACCATTCTTGAATTCAAAAATTGATCATATAAGAAAAAAAAAAAAACAAGCACTCCCGTATTTCATTTTATTCACACAATTATATATATATAATATCTAAATGTACTCTTTTGTAGTGTGAAGTTTTTCTTTATTGCTGCAGAAATTGAATGAAAATCAAACAAATAAAATAAAAAAAAGGGAAATGTGGTGGGGAAATAAAAAGCATGCATTAAATATGAAGGAAAATTAAAAATGTGTGTCTGTAAACACACACACACACACACACACACACACACACACTGAGTTTGGGGGGAAAAAATGGTCGAGAGTTCTTTGGGAATCACACAAGTATTTTATGGGAAATATGAGAAATTTCATAAATCATAAACAAGAATAAAAAACAAATGATCCAGATCCAGGCATGATAAGAATCAGGTGCTTCGCTCTTGCATCACGAGGAGCGTAAGAACCTCATATCAAGACCAGCATGAAGCCACTAGATGTCAGTAAGTGTGTGAAGATCGATTGTCAAATAGAAACTGTGGAGGAAGATCTGCTGAAGTGTTTGTAGAGAGTCATGTGTGTATTATCAAGAGAAACACAATATAAGAACAAATGTATTGGGACACCTGACCTGGTTCCTCCTCAAACTGTTTGGTTGTGCAGAACGTCTGTGGATCCTGTTCATGACAATGTGCCTGTGCGAAAATCCAGCTCCGTGAAGATATGAGTTGGAGTGTAAGACCTCCTGCTACAGAGCTATAAACCCTATTGTTGAATTGTTCATGCTGAATGCATTCCAGGCCTCCTCTCCTCACCTACAACTGGCTGAATGAGGACCAGAATCTAGTGAAAGATCTTCCCAGAAGAGAGTTAATATAAGTAAATGTTGTGAGTCTGTGAGTTGTGAGTCTGTGAGTTGTCTGTGAGTTGCTAATTGTAAATCTGTGTCCTCATAAACCAGCATCAGAATTTCTACAATTTTCCGATGAAGAAAAATAAAGCACTTTCAAAGCACTTCTGTAGGTCGCTCTGGAATAAAATGATGAGAATTTAGTAGCAAAATTGGACAGATTGGTTTTAGGCTCCTGAGCATGTCCAGATTATCCAGAACAAATTCCTCTTATTATCCTCTCACAGCTACAGATAAATGTAAGGTGCGTTATGGTGACGCTTCACACCTTTAGTGGTGGAACAGACTTGGGCTAGCTAGCGCGTTCTGCCTTGAATTAGCTCTCTTTGCATTAAGTTAGCATTCTGCCTCGAGTTCAATAGCTATCTCTGCCTTGAATTAACTACCTCTGCCTTAAATTAGCTAGCTCCCTTTGCTTTGAGTTAGCTTTCTGCCTTGAAATCACTAGCTATCTCTGCCTTGAATCAACTACCTCTGTCTTAAATTAGCTAGCTCCCTTTGCTTTGAGTTAACTTTCTGCCTTGAGATCACTAGCTATCTCTGCCTTGATCAACTAGCTCTGCCTTAAATTAGCTGCTTTGCTTTGAGTTAGCTTTCTGCCTCAAGTTCACTAGCTATCTCTGCCTTGAATTAACTAGCAGTGCCTTAAATTAGCAAGTTCACTTAGCTTTGAGTTAGCTTTCTGCCTCGAGTTTACTAGCTCTCTCTGGCTTGAATTAGCTCTTCGTGCCTTGAATGAACTAGCTCTGCGTTAAGTTAGCTAGCTTACTTTGCCTTGAGTTGGCCTTCTGCCTCGAGTTCACTAGCTCTCCCTGTCTTGAGATATACAGCGGATAATGTTTTGTGTTTCAGACCACGTTCTGTGGTGCTTCTCCTTCTTCTCTTAACGAAATAAACGTCTTCAACTATAAACTAATGTATACTGATTCGGGAAAGTGTTGGGGACGTGTTGAAAGTGTTCAAACACTCACAATTTGGTGATTATTCACACTGAGTTGTAGTGTTGGAGGATTATAGGGGGAAAAGCACATAGCTTCTAAAAAAAAAGCTGATAAAATTAAATTCTTTGTGCTGGAGTTTAAAGCCAAAACAACACTGTATTTGTGTCAGGATCCCATGATTTTTAGATGTGACCACTGTTTTTTTATATGTGATATTGGACATACATAAACGACACCAGGTGTCTGAATAAAAAACCTGATTAAACCTACCAAGTGAAAAAAAAAGAATGCGGAACAGTAAAAATATCTACAGTCCAAAAGACCCAGTTCAAAAGTGAGATCCAAAAGTAAAAGGTGAAGAAACATAGCTGCATTGTTTCTGTTGCAGTTATTAATTATGCTCAACAGCGAATTAATTCGCAGGTAACAACTATTTTCCAACAACAGCTGGCAGAGGGGTTTTGTGAAATTCGTTGAGAAATGGATACAGACGTGAAGGTGTGAAGGTGTGTGCGTTCCACCTTCTCACATCGTTGTATTTTGAGATGTGAGGAAAAACTAAGGTACTTTTTAAGAACAAAATGAAACATCATGCAAAGAACACATGCAAGAAATCCAAAATACGCAACCCGGACTATAGCCTGCGCAGTGACAATAAGGTTTCGGTTCCGGCCCGTGACCAATGTTAATGTTTCTATGACGATACGAGGCGGCATCAAGAATTTCAGGGACTATTTTTGTAACACGCCAACAGATGGCAGCACAAGGCTGCACGCACAGTCACAGAGCGCAACATGATCTCACTTCCGCAGCCACCCTACTCGGGACTTCGATGAAGATCCAGCTTGAAGGTCGGCCTTTTGACACTGTTGCGGGGAGATGCAGCGCAAATCTCAGAAGGTGCTTGACACGCTTCAAAAAGAAGACTTCCAGGACGCATTCCAGAGGTGGCAGTAACGCTGGTAGCGCTGTATTTCTGTGCAAGGGGACTATTTTGAAGGTGATAAGTGTGTAAACTTAGATTAATATAGTACTTTCTTGTAAACGGAGCGAGTCTCCAAACTTTTAGATACCACCTTGTAAATAATGCTATTATTATTTAAGATATTCGCATGCTAAATGTTAAAACCGCTGACAGAAATGTAATGCGAGATTATTGCAGGGGTGTGTTTGGCTGGGCACTTAAAAAAAATTAATCTACTCTGTATATAACCTCTTCACAACCCGAATACCCGAATAAGTAGAGAGTTGTTCCAGTTATAGAGGGGTATACAGTCTAAAAATACATCTTTCACAATGACATCTTAGTAAGTAACTACATACAATTATCGTCTATGTACAGCACCATACATACTTTGTT
Organism: Silurus asotus; assembly: GCA_024362625.1. NCBI lineage: Eukaryota > Metazoa > Chordata > Actinopteri > Siluriformes > Siluridae > Silurus > Silurus asotus. Next base: position 7,500,814 of record MU574226.1, on the reverse strand, counting down.
TAAAGTGTCTCTTAATGTCTTTTCTATGGAACCTGTACTGAACTACCACATGTATGTCTTTGAGGTGTCTATCTGTGAGCTGTGAGGGTCGACCGAGCCTTCTTTCTCTTTCTCAGTTTCGTTTTCCCACAGGTTGATGAGAGGTGGGTAGAGCTCATTCAGGGGAATCGAGGTGGCGTGTTGCATGTACTTCTTCAACGAATGATGGCACGACTTCTGCTTTATACGTCTTCCCATATAGAAAACCAGCAACGCCATGATACAGATGGCAAACATGGAGCCCATCACTGCTGCCAGGGCAACATTGCTTGGTTGGGCAACTATCTCTACAGCAAAGCTGGCTTCTTTGGTGGTGATATTGATGCAGGACTGCTGAGTTTGCTGCTCTGTTGATGCCATGGTCAGGCAGACTTGGTACTCTGTTGAGGGCAACAGGTGTGTCAGGTTGTATTCTTGAACATCCACCGGGACCTTTGCGGTGTAGCTAATGTGAGGGTTGTTAATTCTCATAGTAGCACTGAGCCACTTGGGTTGTTGCATCTCATGGGTGGAGACCCGGCTAGTTGGGTAAACTTTCCATTCCAATACTACAGATTGCGCATGAACGACTTTTGCAAGAATTACCAGGGCTCCAGTGGTGTTCTTTCCACCTTGCCGGGTGGCTCTCTGACGGTCATCATGCCAGTTAGTCTTGTCCACATACACAGAGACACTCCGGGTGTCTGCACCTTCTGTATTCCATGCCACACATGTATACAAACCAGCATCCTCTGGTTCAACATGGAGAATCTCGAGAGTACCCTGGTCCTGCAGTCTGTGCTTTTTCAGGACACTGTTGCCATCATTCAGTGCTGGTGATGCCACTTCTGAGGTGACTTTGTCACCGGTAGGGGTTACCCAGTAGAACTGAGGGACAGGGTCACCCACAGCGCGGCAGTTAAGTGTCAGAGGCTGGCCAGCTGTGACGTTAAGCTTGGGAGGGAAAATATTCAGAGATATGACAGGCAGGCAGGTGTTACTCGCTGTGTCCCAATTTGTTGATGCTATTTTCTGGAGAGCGTGCCCTACCAGGTTTGGAGGAGAAGCACACATAGTCAGCTTGGATTCCAGAAGCTTAAGACTCGACTGATTGCCAAAGATTGGCCCCCATATTGCGAGGCAATCACACCTGAGAGGGTTGCTGTGTATGCTAACCTCATCCAGGTTGGGGAAGGAGGCTATAACGTCACGAGGAAGGAGGGTGAGGTCATTGTTGTGAAAGAGCAAAGTGCGCAAGCTAGCCATGCTGCGGAAAGCTTCGCGGTCGATGTAGGACAGACGAGGGTTGTTGTAAACCTCCAACTTGGCCATCTGTGGGAGGTTTGAAAATGCATTTCTTTCCACAGCCACTAGCTCCTCCATGTTGTTCATGCTGAGCTCTTCCAAGTGGGCAAAGTCGCGGAAGTCACCGGCCTTCACATACACAATCGGATTCTTGTTGAGGTCAAGGAACTTCAGGTTCGGCAGAGCACGCAGTGCATCTCTGGGCACTTCTGTCAATTTGTTATCAAAAAATGAAAGACTCTCTAAGTATTCGAGTCCTTGAAAAGCTCCAGAAGGTATTTCCCTGAGGCCCATGCCAGCTAGTACCAAACTGTGCAATTTAGCAAGAGGGCGAAAGTTCATGTCTTCCAATCCAAGTATAGGGTTCTCACCTATCATGAGGATCTCCAGGTTCGGAAGGGTTTCAAACCATTGACTATCAATAGCCACCAATTTGTTTGAATTTAGATGGAGCCTAAGCAAGTTCCCTAAACCAGAAAAGGCATGTGGGCCAATTGAGGAGATCTGGTTATGGTTAATATAAAGCTCTTCCAAGCTGATTAAATCTTTCATGCAGAAATCAGGTAGTTCTTTGATTTGATTCTCCTCCAGGTAAAGGGTGACCAGCTGAGTTAAGTTTCCCAGACCAACATTTCGGATTTGTGTAAAGTGGTTCTGAGAGAGGTCCAACTCGGTGAGGTTAACAAGAGTCCGCAGTTCTGAAGTCACCACAGAGATGTTGTTGCTCTGGAGAAGCAGCACCTGAGTGTCAGAGGATATGTTTCTTGGGACGGTGCTTAGATGGAGTTCATTACAGTCCACAGTCTTCGCCTGATGGTACACTGACTGAGGGGTGTACCATGGACGCGTTTCACAAACACACTGCGCAGGGCAGAACGACGATGCCAGGCAACTGCGACATGCAATCAGAACGAGGCAGATGGAGAGCAGTGGAGTGAAAATAACAATTCTCTTCATGCTGAAAGTCTGTAGGGAGATCTTGAGTGCTGGTCACACGCTCTTGCTGATGCTTTAGAGATGCAGGCTTCTACAGGGCTTCTATTTTTCAGTCCTGAAAAACAGAGAGAAAAAAAAAGAAATATTTTATCCATAAGAAGAAGAGACATTATTTTTCACATATACATTACAGCACAGTGAATTTGCTGGGGTCAAAGAGGATACATCTCCCCTTGAGTACACACGTAGGGTTAAGGGCCTTTCTCAAGGCATTTTGGCAATATCAGGTCTTGAACTCCCAACCTTACGATCAGTAGACCAGAGCCTTAACCACTGAGCTACCACTTCTCATAAAAGTGCAATCCAGCCTATGAAAATACTGTATCATATATTTTGTGTCCTATCAGGTAAAAGGGTTATGTGAATAGGCAGGGTAATAGGTATTTGGTCATTGTAGCCATATAAAAGCCATTTCATTTAGTTTTGTTGCATAAATAATGATCTATTCCCATCGGCTTCCAGTATGTCATTTTGTATGGAACCGTTTTAACCAAATATCCTGTCTGTTATTGATACGTTTTTAACTGTCATGAGACTTCCATAGGCTACGTTTACACTACTCCGGATAAATTAGTCAAAAAATGACACACACTTTCGATTAAAATCTTTCGATTTTTGTTTCACAAAAGTTGCTAATTTACACCGAAACGTCTGAAAACGCTCATAGTGCGCATGAGCAAACGTCACGGCGATGACTTCTAAAGTCCGTTTTTTGCAAGTCTTGGGTTTTTTTTCCGTTGACCAATGCCGTCTTTTCAAACGTAAACGTATAGGTGTGGACATGGTCATGGTTGCACATGTTCAAAAACTTCATCATGCAAAGTCCTTTTCATAAATGATGCATTCTGTGCGCAGAGGGCCTTTAAAGTGATAATGTATTATTTAGTTGTCTTTCATCTCGGTCAAACCGAGAGCAAGCGTTTGTTGAGCGTAGCGCACTGTGGCCCGTGTATGCAAAAAAGCACCTGCTGAGCTCTCAGAAAGAGAGAAGATAAAAGCAATCAGGCATCAAAGAACGAACTCTGCGAGTAGCGCATCTCAATACTTCCTCGGAATTAAAGCGAGCATCTAAAAAGAGCGCGATCGTGTAAAGGATGAGACCGAGGACTCTTTGAAGGCTTTTGGCAATAAAGCCAAAGTGAATAATGAATAGGGTTGCAAAATTCAGGGAGTTTTCAAGACTACAATGTTTCCATGGGAATCAATGAGAATAAACTGGGAATTTACAAAATTGCAGGTGAGCTTATAAGAACTCAATGTAGTTGAAAGAAATCAGTCTTGAAGAATATTTTTGGTTGAAACAACCAGTTTCAGTTGGATTTCTACCTGCAGATTCATTAATCACATGCACACTTACTGCAGGGTCACTGAGGCCACACCCCCTACACGCACCGTGCATTCACCCATCACATAACACACCATTTCATCAATCCCGCACGTCAATATAATGTCAAAAAATGTCCATCTTGGTAAACGTTTATGTAAATTACCTTAATTTTTCATAAATATGTGTTTAAAAAGTCCTTGTCCTGTATGTAATCTATTGTGCAACAAAATTATAATAGCGATTAAATACCAAAAAATCTATTAAATCAAAGTAATAATAAAAAAAATAAAAAGATCTGTATTAGTTTGCATGCATGTCAGATTATGAGCAAACAAAATTCAATATTTTTTATACATCTGATAAAAATGTACATTTTTATTATATTTAAAAATAATTGTATTTTCCGGTTCCATATTTCCAAAATGCATTTACTTTGAAGAGGGTGGACTTGATCTTGAACTACACTGACATCAAATGTGCACATAAACACATGCTCCCGACTGACACCTCTGTACTTATGAACTGATCCGATGTGACAGAAAGTGAGAGGACGCTGGAGGACCCTTAGGCTGAAAAACAGAAGCTGCTAGTAGAAGCCACTACCAGCTCTTCAGCCATAACACAACCTGTGCTGTTTTTCCTGATTGAATGCATGAACGCCTTTAGAATTACCTGACGAGCCGAATCAGAGATTGAGCAAACGGTAGTCCTTTCTGGGGTGGTGGTGAAGAACATATATTTTTTAAATGTTCACATTTTTCTGAGCCAAGTAGACCACTGGAGCCATGATGGAGCCATGATGGAGCCTACGCCCGATAGCAAGGCATTTTTAATCCTCAGCTGGTCCAGTTAGCTACTACGTGAGCTTATTAAAGCTGGCAATGACAGAAGGGTGACCACAACTTCTACGCAATCAATCATATTTCCCTGTGGAGCTCCCCTCAGAGTCAGAGCCAGGAGAACCAGGCTGTCAGCGCCTAACCAACTTCATTTTAGCAAATCATATCAGAGAGCGACAGCTGAAGTCTGAACCCTACGACATATTTTACATACATAGGCATGTAAAACAGGCTTCTGCTCAGATGTGAGCCTCCTTTAATGTAACCCTTATGGTAGAAAAGCCTTCACTTCAGCACCACTGCGTCAGTTTGAACAAAGCCAGACAACGGACTTGACGCCTTAAAAGTGTCAGGAGATGAAAACGAAAGCAGGCCTGAAATCATTTGGATCCGTCTGTACAACGCTGGGTCGCTCGACCCCACCCTGCTTTGTACTTTGATTCTTCTCAAGCACCGAGCGCAAACTGACACTCCAGGGTGCGCCTTGAGAAGATAGAAAGACTAGAGAGAGTGAGTGCATTATAATGTTCAAGAACGGGCAACAAAGAAAGGAGGTACTGTAGCCTCTTTTCCCAGCTGATGCTGGGGGGAAAAATGACCCAGTTATGTCTAAAAATGGATTTTCATACCCACCATGTCTGTGTTCTTTTTTTTTTTTCCCTGCTGCCCCCTTGAGCTTTGTGTTTAGCCTGTGGACTTTCGTGAGCAACTACAGCTTTTAGAAGCTCTTTCATTTATTTTAATGTAAGAGGATTTTTATTTTCTGGTCCCCAATAAAAACCAGCCACCACCAACAACACTAACTGAATTTGAGTACAAACTATCGCACGCCGTTACGCTGGAAACGTGTCCCAACCGTGAGTCTAAATGCATTTAGGACAAACATTAAATGATCATTTTGCAACCATTTTCATTGTAATTTCGCTCCTTGTAAAGAGTTAAAACGAGTATGTAATTTTGTAAAAGGACGTCATATTAAAACTACTGTTGGAAATGACAACTGTAAATGATATCATTTAATTTTCCATTTCCTTTTGCGCTAAATTGAGAAACTTTGCACATATGGTATTGAAAAATGTACATTTTAATACAGAACTACATTGACATTTTGAATATTGCCTTGCACTTTGCAGTTTCCATACAACAGCACCATCAGCAAAAATTGAATTCAATTAATTTTTATTTGTAGAACGTTTTTAAACATTGTCTCATCACAGCATTACACAGATAAAGCAATTGTAAAAGAATGTAGGGGTGCCCCCCGAACAGTCGAAAGATTCAATCATTCAATTAGAGGAGCCTGTTTCGATGACCAATCTCACACTCGAATCGTTGCAAAGGTGTTATAAAATGACGATCATGCTATTTTTGGTAATATGGGGGAGGAGGGGTGTATATGGGGCTGTTTTCGGAGATAAATTGACATTCGGTGCCACCCAGATGAGGATGGATTCCCTCTTGAGTCTGGTCCCTTTTAAGGCTTTTCCTCATGAAGTCTCAGGGAGTTTTTCCATGCCTCATTCTCCACTGGCTCAATCATTAGGGACAAACTTATGATTATAAGGAACAAACTTATTCATGTAAAGCTGCTTTGAGACAATTGTTAAAAGTGCTCTTAACATATACAATTGAATCGAATTCTCAATAAGTTAATATTCTGCCCATTGGATGATCCTGTAGCTTTTAATAAATATTTTTAAAGGGAGGGAATAAATCCAACCCCTCTGTGGCAGACTTTCAAAATATAATTAATAAACTTTCTTTCGGCTTCTCCCATTAGGGGGCGCCGCAGCGGATCATCCACATGTTTGATTTGGCACATGTTTTTACGCTGGATGCCCTTCCTAGTGCAACCCTCCTTATTTATCCAGGCTTGGGACCGGCACTAAGAGTGGCTGGGGTTGGTTCCCTGACCGGGGATGGAACCCGGGCAGCAGCGGTGAAAGCGCCACATCCTAACCACTAGACCACCCAAATATAAATAATGTAAAACAGTTTCAGCAATGTGTAATTGTGTTCTGTCGTCTCTTTGAATTGTATATTTGGAACTGGAGAATTTGTATTAAAAAGCACCCACCCTGTTAATGCCCCTAATTCTTTTTTGTGGTTTGGGCCACTGCCCCTCAAACTACCTATGCATGACCCCGTGTACTGCAGCAACACCACCAACATCATCATTTTTGAATAAAAGTAAAGTCTGTTTTTCCACTGGTATGTGGGTGGAAAATGAAAACTGGCAGCACTTTTTTGGGCTTGTGTTTTAGAGGGAAAAAAAAGGTCTTAAAGTCTTAAACCCTGCAATTTTGCATTTTTGCATTGAGTCGTGACTAAGGTGGGAGCAGAAAACTGGTGGTGTTACGAAGTCCACCATATTGGTACAGAAATATCTTAAGCTGTTTAAGCTGGCGACACTAAGACCACGAAAACGGCAAAAGGCCACACCTGCAAATGAATGTGAGAATAAAAGTCATGTAAAGTTCTTAAAACTTTGACTTTGGATCATCAAAACAACAGTTCCGACTGCATAGATTTCTGCATATTGCACCGCGGGAGAAACAGAGGACTTTCCATCCTGTCTCTTTAAATCTGGTTCAGAGCAGGAGGATATAAAAAAAGAAAAGGATCGGGGTTCATCCTATTTTTGTCTGAAAAAAAGTTAGAATGCCAAAAGTCTACAAAACTCAAAAGAAACACTGTATTGCCAAAAGTATTGGGTCACCTGGTCATAAGTATGATTTTTGAACATCGCATTCCACATTTAGTCCCAATTTGTTCTAACAATTCCCTCCACTTTTCCGGGAAGATGTTCCACCACATTTTGGAGTGTGCTTATAGATATTTGTGTTCATCAGCCACAAGGGTGTTATGAAAGGCAGGTACTGATGTAGGTGAGAAGACCTGGGGTGCGCTCAGCGTTCACATTCATCCCAAAGGTGTTCAGTAGGGATGAAATCAGAGCTCTATAGCAAGAGATCTTCCTCTCCAAAGAATGTAAACCAGATCTTCAAGGAGCTCACTTTGTGCACAGGGGCATCACCATGCTGGAGCAGGTTTGGGTTTCCAAGTTGAAGTAAATGCAAAATTGTATTATAGCGTGTCTAAAGACGTTAATGAAAGACAGTGTCTGTTACACGGTGTAACGGGTGAAATATGTTGCGCTTCCTTTAGGAGCATAGAGGTATTTTGGGAATAGCCTGCCGCTGCATTACTGCATTTACCGCTATTACTGCATGTGTGCAAGACTGAGGAATATGTCCTTATTATTTTCTGATGCTCATTTCTAAAGTTTCTTTGACCAACCCGTAACGCTGTTGCCAAGAATAATAAAAAAGCACGTGTTTTGGAAACCTGTCTGTGGTTATATGATTTCTGTTGTAACTGGAGTTAGTGAGCTCTTCCTTCACCCAGACTCAACACGTTACAACGGCTTGTATCTAAACAGTAGCCGACCAAGAAAGTCATTGTTCACTGTCTTCCTCCTTCCTTTCACAACTATTTCTCACGAAAGTTTATTTTTTTTTCTCATTCGGAAATTTCATTGTTCTAATGTTATGGGGCTCAGTTTTTTGCTTAAAGTTTGTGAAACCAGGAAAAATTCATAAATTTGCCGCTTTGTTGTTTAAGCCGCAGGGTTTAAAACGTGGGGAAAAAGTAGCGGCTTATAGTCCGGATAATACGGTAATAACAAAAATTATCCAGTATAGTTATTTTTTTGGGGGGGAAATTTTTTACCTTTCTTTATACAAAGTGGCTTTTAACTTTGTTCTGTATTTTGATTGCAGTTTCTCACATTGAAGATCTTTCATTGTTCAGGAACGACGAAATACATTCAATAATGTTTTAGGTTGCAATAAGTTGAAGTATTCGGAGAAGCAGCAGGTAATGATTTTGCTTTGTTTTTGCACCGTAACCAAGACGGTTACAAGACCATTTTAAACAAACGGTCGTTGACAATACGCATGTATACATGATCTAGATTTTAATAGTAATCTTGTTTTTAGTTTAAATGCTTTGTCTCATTTGAGGATATAACAACGATTCTTACATTAAGAGGAATTCCCATTGAGTGCTTTTAAGATATTTTCACACAAACTTACGAAAGAAAATGTTAACAAGCTAGTTTTAAATTAATTGGAAAAAATCGACTGCTTGGAACCAGCGTTTTAATGCATATTTAAAAACATCATGTTCTTTTTCTAAAGCCTAGATATGTTTTCTTATTTCAAGAAATCTTGTAATTACAGTATATTACTACATTGGCAGGTCATGTGGCAGCGTAAAGTACCATAACTCCATATTGACCTGTTGTCTGTTCTTATTTATCCACAGTTCTTTTTTTATCCATTTGTTTTCTCTAAGCCTGCGCTCTGACCCCAGGCATATGGGTTTAACTGCCGCCATATTGGCTATTTCTTCACATGTTGTGTGAATTCTGTAGCCATTTTGACTCTAGGCTATGTTTTGTAAGTGGCTCATCTGCAGCCCAGCCTGCCCTGAATGTGTGATGGTCTCCGGCACGCTTGTCTGATCTCATTAGCAAAAAAAAAAAAAATGGCGCACTAGTTCAGGACCGTCCCCTCTCGACCCTTCTGCACAACAGGAATTAGGGCCACCTTGCCTGGTGCCATGGCAACCTGACAGGATGTAGAAAAAAAAAAGATGGACCCCGAGGGCTGCTTTCTGGTCTTGTGTAAAGTGGGAAGGTTCCTACTGTGCAACAAAATGCAAGAGATATAACCAGCTCGCCAAAAATCATAACATGCTTTTAGTTTAAATGATCTGAGTCGGGGGACAGGACGGAGAAAACACTCTCGGAGCATGGAGACTGAAAGCTGTTTGTTGGTTTGGGGGGGGGAATGTGAAAAAATGCTTTTAAAAATCTCTTCACTCGGCACTCGAGGCTACATTTTTACACGGTAGGTAAGAGCTTGGATAAGTGCAGCCCTATAAACCTAACACATCTATAAATGTCCAGATGTTCCTCTCTATTTGCATTGAAAAAATGATTCAAAATGAAGATCAGCTTTACACGCTCTCAGCATCAGGACAGTTCGTTTCTTCAAATGTTCAGCTGAAATAATTAGCAAATTTGTAAAACCCACCAAATGTTTATCACTTTACGATCCAGTTCATCAGTAGGATTTAGGTGCAGTGACTGAGCAGGTCGTTCCATGATAGATGATAGATGACACTTCGGACCACCGTTTGCTCTCTAAATAACGCTTACAGAACTCAGACCTACACTTCGGCTTGTCGTCTTGTCATACGGTAAAGTCTGTTCCAATGAGCCGCAGTCCAGACCAAATTCCATCGTGTTGAAGTAGGGAATGGGAGCCATGTTGGTTCAAGATTCCTTTCACTTTCTGAACAGATTCAGTTCCAGTTTTAGTCTGGTTCTAATGCATCCTCTTGGCTTCTGATAACTGATGAAGGTGTGTTCCAGCATGATGATGCCCCTGTGCACAATGACGATCTGCTTTCCATTTTTTCGAGTGGAAGTTCTCCTGCTATTGAGCTCTAAACTCTATTGAACACCTTTGGGATGAATGTGAACGCTGACTGCACCCCAGACCTTCTCACCTTCTCACCTACAGTACATCAGTACCTGACTTTACCAACACCCATCCTTGTGGCTGAATGAGCACAAATCTCCACAAAATCTAGTGGACCATTTTCCCAGAAGAGTGGAGGACTATAACAGCATATGGGGACTAAATGTAAAATAGGATGTTCGAAAATAATTCTAATCTAATGCTAATACAATGTCCTCAAAGTCCTGCCCATACAGTATATACTGATAATTATTACTGAAAACCTGACTAGAATGATGAGAAGATCCACCTTATGCAATAAAAACTAGGAAAATAAACCCACTGGTACAATCGGATGAAAATTTGAGCGAATGTTGTGCCTGCTCTGCTGGACTGGGAAATGGGGTCGGAATTCAATTTTCGATTTGTTCTTCGAAAATAAAACAAAAAAGCATTTTAATCAGCCGATCATGTGGCAGCAAAGCGGTGTACGAAACCATGCAGATGCAGGTTGAGAGCTTTCCTGAAAATGTGCGATGGTTATTAGATAGACTGAAGCTGATGATGTCATGGATATTTTAAACAGAATGGTGAGAAACACAAAAAACATCAGGTGACTGGAAACGCCTCGTTTTCAAAAGAAAGGTCAGAGGAACAGGAACGGGTTATTGAATGCGTAACACCAGAACCTACTGTTTACAACCGGGATGAGGAGATATAAAACCATTAGGATGGAACATGCACTTTACAGCACAGTGAACTCTTTCTTCTCGTATTCCAGCGATTTTAGGAATCAGGGGTGAGTGGAATCTGTGCCCTTGGAGCACAGAGGGTTAAAATCCTTGCTTGAGGGCCCCATGAGTAGCAGCTCAGCAATCTCTGTGCTCTCTTTCACTCTTTGTTTTGTTTGCTTGTATTTTCCTCGGAATTCGTCTGTCTCGGAATGAAAAGCGCGTGTGAATCGTTTGGATCTGAGTCAGCGCTGGCAGCTTGGTTAAATATTTCAACCGTGATAACGAGGAAACAAACACAGTGTCAGTGTCGAGTGTTTTGCTCGATATTACTGAAATATCCCCATATGAAGAGGAAAAAAACCAGGAGGAATTAGACGCGCTAGCGTGTGTGGCTCACGGCTCTGTTGTTAATATGGGACTGGGTCACGGGGATTAGGATTCGTCTGTCATTCAGCATTACGCTGTCTGACGCCGCACCCAAGCATGGCTTTAGGAGCGTTTGGAGCTTATACACAGGCTTGAAGAGTGGGTTTGATTTTAGGCGCTTGGACTTCACAAATCGTTGAATCTCTTTTTCATCTTAAAAATAAACACACTCGACTTGGGCTGCATTGATACGTCAGGAATAAAGCAAAAGTGATCTGGATGTACACTATAAGGCCAAAAGTTTGTGGACACCCAACCATAAGATCCATGGTCTCTCTATTTGCTCTTATAATAAACCCTTCTCTTCTGGGCAGATGTTCCACTAGATTTTGTGGACGTTCAAGGATGTGGCTTGGTAAAAGCAGGTGCTGATGCAGTTAAGGTGGGAAAGAGATTTTCCACTGCAACTTCTCATGGGATGCAGATCTTCATGGAGCTGGATTTGTGCACAGGAGCATTGTCATTGGCTTTGTGGTAACAGTGTGATGGCTGGAAAAGTCAGGTGTCCAAATATCTTTGTAAAAACGTGTGTGTGTGTGTGTGTGTGTGTGTGTGTGTGTGTGTGTGTTATTGTGTATAAGTCCTCAGTATACAATGATAAAGCTAGTGAATAAAAGCTAGACAGAGAAAGTTCTCATTAAAGAGAGATTAGTGAGCCAGATGTTTACCAGACGAGTGCATAAATGTTCTTTCATCATACCTTCAATAAAAGTAACCAGATGTTGTGGAATTGCAACAGTTTTTCATTCTTTCCAACAAAATCTTTATTTTTTGTCCTGAAGCGATCAGCCCAAAGCAGTGACGTATTCTACATAACGATTTTCTGAGACCCTCAAAAACCTTTTCTTTCTTTCTTTCTTTCTTTTGTCCTCCATTTAATTTTCATAATTTCTTCTCTCACCTATTTATTTTTCTTTCATTCTCTTGCTTTTCCTTCTTCCAATATTTTTCTTTGATAAACAAATCAGCAAAAATATATAATTTCAAATTTTCCTTTATTCCTTCTGTGAAGTCGTGAAGCTACGATTTCTGCCTCCATCCCCACTGACAGGAAGTTACAGGATCAGGTGCAATTTGTTGCAATAGTCATGTGACATCACACACACACACACACACACACACACACACACACACACACACACACACACACACACACACACTTTACAGATGCACACTCATTTATTTCTTCTACTTTTATATTTCCTTATTTTACATTACACATTCTTTCTCCTTTTTTCTTTCTCGTTGTCTTTTTCTCCTTCCCTCGTTTCTTTTTTCTCTCACATCTCTCTTCCTTTCTTTCTTTGACCTTTTTTTTGTTTTACCTGTTCATTCTTTCACCCTTCCTTCAGATCTCCCTTCAGTACCCTGTCATTTAGGTTTCTTCATTCCCAAGTCGGTCTATCTATCTATCTATCTATCTGTCTGTCTATCTGTCTGTCTGTCTGTCTGTCTGTCTGTCTATCTATCTATCTATCTATCTAATTTGTTTATCTCACAATACATTTCCTTTTTTCTTCCTACTTTTCTCCCTCATGATTTTCTTCTTCTCTCTTCCTTTCCTCATCTCTTTCTGCTCCAGTATTCTCTTTGCCCTGCCTTCATTTTTCTTTCTTTCTTTCTTTCTTTCTTTCTTTCTTTCTTTTTTTCTTTCTCTTTCTTTCTTTCTTTTTTTACTCTCCTTTTTTATTCTGCCCCTCCATTCTACTCTTTCTTTCTTTCTTTCTTTCTTTCTTTCTTTCTTTCTTTCTTTCTTTTCCTTCCACACACACACACACACACACACACACACACTTTACAGATGCACACTCATTTATTTCTTCTACTTTTATATTTCCTTATTTTACATTACACATTCTTTCTCCTTTTTTCTTTCTCGTTGTCTTTTTCTCCTTTCCTCATTTCTTTTTTCTCTCACATCTCTCTTCCTTTCTTTCTTTGACCTTTTTTTTGACCTTTCACCCTTCCTTCAGATCTCCCTTCAGTACCCTGTCATTTAGGTTTCTTCATTCCCAAGTCATCTATCTATCTATCTATCTATCTATCTATCTATCTATCTATCTATCTATCTATCTGTTTTATTTGTTTATCTCACAGTACATTTCCTTTTTTCTTCCTACATTTCTCCCCC
>MU574226.1:7477507-7482507 GCA_024362625.1 Silurus asotus | reverse complement strand
CTCACACAAAAAGCACTGGTGAATCTTATGGTCCACAAAGTGATCATTTTTCAAGATCGCAACTGAGGTCATCCAGACGTGCATTTAACTATCTAAAGTGATTTAATATGGCGAAAATGTTTTAATGTTGTCAACTCAGTTTCTGTGTAAAGACTCGAATGTGACTCTCAGCACACTGATCTATTAATAGAATGATATTAATGACTCAAACACTGATTGATTTCTTTTACAATCATCACAAACCCAAAACCTTTGAAAACGAGGTCACGTGTGTCGAGTCTGGAGTTTCTTCATCATTAATTCCTCTCTAAATGTTCTGCTTAATGAACTGATGCTTAGGTGTATGTTGGTGATCAGTAGATACACCGAGCGTCGATCAGAACACGTGTAAAACAGAGCGTGCCCTCGATCCTGATTGGTGACTCGCTGCGTGTTTCACCAGTTGCGTAAAAAGTCCTTGGAATGTTGTAAAGTTGAAGTAAAAACCTCCCCAAATGTAAAAATAGAGTACAGATACATGAAAAAGCTACTTAAGTACTGTAACGACTGACATTTACGTTATTACAGTCTCTTAGTGAGTTCATAAAAACTATTAATATCAGTTTATCCCCTTTGTGTCTGGATGTGACGCCCCAAAATAAGTAGGTTGGCTTTTTCGCAACGTCCTCCCTCCGGACTCGTCCTACAATCACACGACAGCAGCCGGAGTTTTTCTTGCGCAGGGGAGAGCGACTGCACTAAATACCATTTGCTGTGTAATCAGTTACTGCTGTGAACACGTTGCAGTGCTTGCTCCGGTGCCACTCCCAGCATGCTCGTTTCTTATGTATATTAAATGTTTTCTGGTAAAAACACACACACACACACACACACACACACACACACATTCCTGTGGCTTATAAATTTGCTCCATGCAGACATACAACCAGTTTCTGTGCTTGAGCCCCTTCACCTGTTTTCCCAGTGATGTAACATCTTCACAAAGTTTCTCCTTCTATATAAAGAAATCCCCCCAATTCATCTTCTCTAGGTGTCTCCATGATGACATGATATCATCATGTCTGCCACACGTCTCATTACCGATAGCAGCATGTCACCTAAATCTGGATCGCAGGAAGTCTTTATATTCACAACGCTCTGATTGCCGTTCTGTTGTGTTGATCAGACTTAATGAAATGTCTTGAGATGTTGCCCCATCATCAGGAGGACTCTTAACCTCTTTACAGAACAGACAGCCCTATTGGCAATCGACCAAACCCCTTCCTCGTCCTCTAGATGAACAAATCATACATTTATTATTTAACTCAAATGTTGAGCCTTGATCAGGTCCTCAGGTATGGGTTTCTTACTCGTTTCTTACTATCACTCCTGTACACTACGTATCCCTAAACTTTAACATTTTTACTTTTCCTTCTTTGCTTATCTTAATTTTTGTCACAATCTTCGCTTTCTGGCTTCACTTCGCCATCTCGCAGCGGCGTCTCGAGCTCGTACCTACATTTTTTGCTCGCGTAACAAAGCAATAAAAAACAACCGAGTGACCGCTCGTACCTCGGAAAACTTGTACATTAATGCACTCGTAGGTCAAGGTACCACTGTAGTTGTGAAAGGAAGGAGGAAGACAGTGAACAATGAATTTCTTGGTCGGCTTAACTCCAGTTGCATATAAGCACAGACAGGTTTCCAAAAGTCGTGCTTTTTTATTTTTCTTGGCAACAGCGTTACGGGTTAGTCAGAGAAACTAAGAAATGAGCACCAGAAAAACTATAAGGACATATTCCTCAGTCTCACACGCACACACACACACGCAGTAATAGCGGAAGAATGCAGTGCCAGGCTTTTCCCCCAAAATACCGCTATGCTTCAAATAAAAGTGCAACATATTGCATTTAATGTCTTTCGTTAAAACCTGTGTAAAGTTCATTAGTTTCAGTGTAGACACCTGCGGCTTATAGACAGGTGCGGCGTATTTATGTTAAAAATACAAATATTTGTAAAATTCAGTTGGTTTGGCTTATATAAGGGGCGCTTTATAGTCCGGAAACTATGGTGCACTACACTACACTACACTAAACTACACTAGGTCTGGTACTACATCACTGCTAAGTGTAAGTGTGTATCTATGTTTTTTGTAGGTGTGGTTTTGTTGTGAAATCTGCATTAGGCAGTTTACATTTATTTATTTCTTACTTATTTACAGCAGTGTTTTGTCGTCAAACCCGAGTCTCACAAAACCCACCTTCAACCCACTGCATTTGTGGTGTGTGTGTGAGTGTTTGTGTGTGAGTGTTTATGAGTCTTAGTGTTGGTGAGTGTGTGTGTGCGCACACGCAAATCTGATTATTACTGACTGACTCTCCTTGGCGCAATTTCTTGCTCACTCAGATTCCAACCACAGTAAGTCTTGCATTAATACACCCTCAGATTTATCATCTGTGCTGGAGCACTGTGGCCTGATTTCATTCACTGCAGGATTGAGGTGTGCATGTGTGTCTCAGGAGCACAGATTACAGGCGCATCAACATCCAAAAAGCTGCATTTGAGCGTTGGACTGACATGACAGGAAGAATCCACAGGAAACTTCAAATGAAATATGAAAAATGCAGCTCACACACACACACACGCGCACACACGCGCACACACACAAACATACACAGACTGAAATAGTTTGTGTGCACACATAAATATATATAATTTTTCCCTGACTGTCTGAAGTGCCACCTGAATTCTGATTCTCTTGACACTGCACAACAATACACAATTCTACACTACACTACAACATTCTACTATACACTAGGATACACTACACTACAGTGCACTAGAGTACACTACACCAGGGTACACAACACTTGAATATACTACACTACACTACAGCATACACAACACAACACTTTGATACACAACAATGAAAAATACTACACTACACTAGAATAAAATACACTAAGATACACTACAGAATACACAACACTAAACTATGATACACAACACTTGAATATACTACACTACACTAGAATAAAATACACTACAGCATACACAACACTACACTATGATACACAACACTGAAATATACTACACCACACTAGAATAAAATACACTAGGATACACTACAGGATACACAAGACAACACTTTGATACACAACAATGAAAAATACTACAATACACTAGAATAAAATACACTACAGCATACACAACACTAAACTATGATACACAACACTTGAATATACTACACTACACTAGAATAAAATACACTAAGATACACTACAGGATACACAACACTAAACTATGATACACAACACTTGAATATAATACACTACACTAGAATAAAATACACTACAGCATACACAACACTACACTATGATACACAACACAAATATACTACACTACACTACACTAGAATAAAATACACTAAGATACACTACAGGATACACAACACTACACTATGATGCACAACACTGAAATATACTACACTACGCTATGCTACACTATGCTATGCTATGCTAGTTCTTTGCTACCTAAAAGAGACTGAAGTTAATCCAAAAATAAAATTATGATAAATGATAAGTGTGTGTGTGTGTGTGTGTGTGTGTGCTTGTGATGTATCAGATGACATGATCAGGACATTCCTCATCTCTATCTGAATAGCGCAGGTGCTCGTGTGATCTGTTACTTGGGTTTTTCCGGTTAGCATTTTTCTCTCTTTGCTGCTTTTCGGGTTCGGATCTGAATCGAGCTCCAGTTCTGCTGAACGCTCGACCTGGAGAGCACACACTTCCCATTAAGCTCTTTCTGGAAGTCAAACTGCTAGATCTAATTAATGATAAATGTTGTAAATGAGGCGTTTAATGGTTGAAGACAAAAAGGGAACGCTGCTAATGGACTGTAAATTCTGCAGCAGGGGCCTGTGGGGTAAACCTGCTAACGCAACTACAACTTCATTCCCTTTAAACAGCT
The DNA here is from genome assembly GCA_024362625.1 of Silurus asotus. Lineage (NCBI taxonomy): Eukaryota > Metazoa > Chordata > Actinopteri > Siluriformes > Siluridae > Silurus > Silurus asotus. Next base: position 7,478,556 of record MU574226.1, on the reverse strand, counting down.
GTATGCTGTGTTTAAGAGCCCAGGAGTGTGTTTGGGGAGAGTGATGAAGGATTTTAATACACTTTCTTATGGTTTGGTACACGTTTTCTACATAATAGCAGTATAAGAATCCTCTGTGTTGCACCTGCTCCCTCAGTGGCGTGGATAGAAATGAGTTAATGTGGTTGACAGACATCATGTGACAAGCTGCCATTAATCACGTTCCACCTTCTTCTCATCTCCTCCCTCTACTGAATAGATTAGTGTTTTCAAGGCTTGTGTTGAGCTACAGGGCGGAACACAAAATTGTATAAAAACCGCATTACACATTGCAATTGGATTAAAAAAGCTCATTTGCATAAAAACAGACAAACATATTCCTCCTTGTTCGCTGTGAACGATGCGGTTGTACCATATGACTGGACATATTGGTATAAAGAAAAGTATATATATATATATGTGTGTGTGTGTGTGTGTGTGTATATGTATATAGCAATCTGTCATTTCGTTCTTCAAATTTGGAGGCACCAAATTGTATAGAATGTATCTGGATTGAAAGCTAGCACTGAATTTCCCCTTCACACTACCATGACCCTCCATGAAGATACGCTTTCCATGTGCTGGAGAGGAAAATGTCCTGCTATTATGGCGTTTTTGGAGAATTCCATTCCACGTTTTGTCTACTGATGTTGGTGAGGTGGCCTGGGGTGCAGTTATCGTGAGAGAGATCATTTATATTCAATAGGGTTGAGGTCTGAGCTCTATCACAGGAGATCTTTCACTCCAACTCATGTGAAGTATATCTTTATGGAGCTTGCTTTCTTCTTAATTTTCCCTCACACTGGAACAGGTTTGTGTCTCCTTATTCATGCAAAGGGAAAAAAATGACATGGCGTCCAAAGACGTCCGAAACAGTTGTGTTCCTCCACATTTGTGGTAACAGTTTGAAGAAGAACCACATATGACTGGAAAAATCAGGCGTCCCACTTTTTTATGTTCATGATCATTATGTATTTTAACCCAGAGGTGATCGATCGATCGATCTATCTATCTATCTATCTATCTATCTA
>MU574226.1:7450007-7472507 GCA_024362625.1 Silurus asotus | reverse complement strand
GGATGTGGTGGTTGGTTTGAAAGAGGCACATGGAGAGGACACGGTGGTATGGAGACAGATGATTCGCTGTAGCATGTCCTATGGGAACAGCTGAAAGACGAAGAAGTCCCTATAAGTTTGTCCAAACGAACCAGCATCCACAGTGGTGAAAAAAACGTTCCCTGAGATGGTGTGATGAAGAAACCTTAAGAGGCATCAGATTTAAAAGCGAACCCATTCTTATCCTCATCATTGAACGATGATTCATTACAGTTCCATCATTATTAAGGTTACCAACTTTTCACTGATGGAGACTTTTTCATGAAAGATGTTCATGGAAATTGCAGACCTGTAATTCCATTAGTGCTCCTGACCCTTTCTTCTCTTTAGATCTGGATGGAGTTCTGTTTGACTGGAAGCCACTGGTGATGGTTCCACATCAACAGCCTGAAGATTCACAAAATGACTGTGCAACTCAAGATCTCAAGATCTTTGAAGATGGATTTAGACTGTATCTAATACAATTCACATTTAATCACTTCTCACCTTAACAGTGACGCAACTGCAATGAATAGATATTTGGTGATGAGGATGAGGTTCCCTTTTGAGTCTGGTTCCTCCTAAGGTTTCTTCCTCATGTCATCTCAAGGAGTTTTTCCTTCACCACTCGCACACTCATTAGGGATAAACATCTAATTATAAGGAACAAACGTATACATTATTTTATAATGCTTTATCTCAGTAAAGCTGGTTTGAGACAATGATAATGATACAAATGAATTAATTCAGCCCACATCTATCTTCTTGTTTCTCCAACCCTCTACAGGATCTTCGTCTGTTCATGTGGAGAACATTCTCAGCAGACGTGAGTGGTTTCTATTTTGAAGAGGACTCCATCTAGAGGTGGGATGTGAGGATGAATAAGCGAGGTCTGGAACAAAGAAGGTGACAATGTACCTCAGGAGCATGTGTAGCTTCACAGAGAGACCAAGGAGAAATAGAGGATGTGTTAGAGAGAGAGAAGCATGGATTATTGTGAGATCAGGGTCCGAATCGGGATTCTGGCAAGACTCGCTATAACAGCATAACTGAAAAGAAGAGCCAGAAGATAACCCAGACATGAGGGAGCTCTGGGAAGGTAGACAACAAAGAGCACAACTGCATCTAAACACTTTATAAAGAGTTGAACTGTTGAAGAACCATTCATTGGTTTCAAATCCTTTAATCCTCCACTCTAAATTTACCTTGCCTAAATCAACCAGGGAACAGAATAACTCGCCGAAGAAGTTGGATTTGTCACCAAAACATTTGTTCCTCAAAAGCTTGTCTCATAAACCCAAAGTTCTCGCCTCTAGTCCCAGAGCCCTCAATACCCTGCAGGAGTTGGAACGTCTCCCAACTGCGAACGCACCTGATCCCACTGATCCGCTAATGATCGAGCCCGTCATGAGATGAATCAAATGTGAGTCAGATGTGGGAGAAGGAAAAACTTCAAACTGTGTGGAGCAGTGGGTGAGATTCTGTGCCTTTAATTAACTCGGCACATTAGACAAAAAAAAGAGTGACGCGGCAATTAAAGTGTGAAGACAAAATAAATAAATAAATCGAATATGTACAACTCTAGTAGAATCTACAATCAGAGCATTCGAGTGGTGCAGGAGATGATGGTCTATGCCAGGAACTCACAAATCTCCCAATTATACATATGATTCTACACCATAATGTCCCAATGAAGTTTTATTACAGTTTTGCTCAGTCGCTTTGGAGCGTTTCTCAGATCCGAAATGAAAATTTTTAAAACTACTTGTTGAACCTCCACGTCATGTCGTCAATTGGGCTCATCATAAAAACATTTGAAACAATGGCGAACGCTTTTGTACAACATTTAATGGATTGTGTACGAGTGTCTGCTGTTTCCTACAGTATCAAGTCAAGTCAAGTCAAATCAAGTCAAGTCAAGTCAAGTTAAATAAAGTCAAGTCAAGTCAAGTCAAGTCAAGTCAAGTCAAGTCAAATAAAGTCAAGTCAAGTCAAGTCAAGTCAAGTCAAGTCAAATCAAATCAAGTCAATTAAAGTCAAGTCAAATCAAGTCACCTACAGTATCAAGTCAAGTCAAGTCAAATCAAGTCAAGTCAAGTCAAGTTAAATAAAGTCAAGTCAAATCAAGTCAAGTCAAGTCAAGTTAAATAAAGTCAAGTCAAATCAAGTCAAGTCAAGTCAAGTTAAATAAAGTCAAGTCAAATCAAGTCAAGTCAAGTCAAGTTAAATCAAATCAAGTCAAGTCAAATCAAGTCAAGTCAAGTTAAATAAAGTCAAGTCAAATCAAGTCAAGTCAAGTCAAGTCAAATCAAGTCAAGTCAAGTCAAGTCAAGTCAAGTCAAGTCAAGTCAAGTCAAGTCAAATCAAATCAAATCAAATCAAATCAAGTCAAGTCAAGTCAAGTCAAGTCAAGTCAAATAAAGTCAAGACAAGTCAATTCAAGAGGCTTTTATTGTCATTTCTACTATACACAGTGGTACACAGTAAAAATGAGACAACGTTCCTCCAGAACCCTGGCGCTACACTAAACAACAACAAACTAAATAAAGTGTACATTAAACCCCCAAAACATCTCAGCATCAGTTCATTGTGTACGTCATTGAACGCGAAAAGGTTGAACCAGTCGTCAGAATCTGTCATCTAACATTTCTATTAAACTTTTTATTTGTAAATGTGCTGAATGGATGAATTGTGCAGATGAATTTCGCAAGTCACTAACGAAGGCGAATGAACGTCAACAGATCATCCGATAATCAACCAGTACCCTAAAACAGGTCAAAGGTGAATCTGGTGATCCTTCAGTTGGAGAGTGAATACAGACAAAACACAGAATTCTACATTCTGAAAACGGATCAACAACTAAAACAAACGAAAACGTGTTCAGTAAACGTGTGAATCCTGTTCGGTCTTTTACACTCAATATAAATCAAAATATCCAATCAAATAAATACATTTGTGATCTGAAACTCATCGATGCCAAACAGAAAGATGGGAAATTTGGTGCGTTTTCAGTCGCAGTGATCCAAAACATTGTTTATATCAAGAAACACTGAAACTGTGCATCATACTGAGAACACGAATAAACATTTCGATGAGTTTGTTTGTAGGACTTTTCATTCCGATGGGAATGAGATGTTCATTCTCACGAATACTTACTTTTGAGAGATGAACAGGGATTTTGAGAAAAGTTCAGGCTTTTACAGGAAATCCATTGTGTTGTGCTGTTTGTACACATTGTTTCGAGAAATGCACTTCCCGGTTCGTGTCAAGCTGGAAAGAATTCGTTTTTGACTGATACGCACTCAAAAAAGAATCTTGAATAATACAGGAATATGTGATTGGTCACAGAAGAGTAGCTGCTGGAACCGGGACACAGAAGGTGTCCAGCCGTCCAGACAGGGTTCATTACACTCCATAATTATACAACAAACAAGCGATTATCATAATTAAGAAGAGCAGACAGAGCACGGAGAAAAAAAACCACACAGAGACCTGTAGATATCAACCTGGATATCATCCAGACATTTCATCATCAACTGCCTGTGGAAAAGTTTGTACACTGCATTAGTAAAAGTACTGGGACACCTGATTTCTTCAGCCGTTTGTGGTTCTTCTCTAAACTCAGCACAAAGTTGGAAGCACACAATCGTTCAGCAGAAACATTTGGATGCGGCAGCATTATATAAATATTTGTGGTTTATGTAGAACATCTGGCTGAGGTAGTCCAAGGTCTCATCCCGGGTTTTCTCCTGGTTGAGAGCTTGATCTATCTGCATCTCCGGGGGAAAAGGTCATGTCAGAATTTTGAGTATTTCAGTGGATTTATCTTTGTATATAATTCAAAGGATATTATTTTTAATTGTGTGATGGTTTTGGATATTATAATCAACTAGCATCCATGTTGCTTTAGTTATTATGTTAGACATACTTAATAAAAATGTAAATAAATAAATATTAAAGATGCAAAACGTAAACCTTTCATGCGACTCAAATTTATTCATGACGTCCTTTCTTTACTTCCTTTCTTTACTTTGAATGAATATACTGAAAAAACATTTTTAATAACTAAACATTTGTTTTACTGATGCACCAAGTCTCAAATCAAGCATCAAAATACACCATATAGTGCACGTCCGGCGATTAAATCCGTCCGTGTGGAAACATAGCAAAAGTTCACTTTATTGTCCTGATGATTTACTTCATTTAAAACACCAAAGTTATTGACATTTTCTCGAATATTTTTGAAAAACATCTATGACCTTTGAAACATGTCTAGTCTTCATGCTCTATGTTGAGTTTTTTTTTACTAATAACAAACATGCATTTGCATAAAGGTTCCATTTTTGTTTATCGTTTTATCGTATGGTGAAGTCGGTTCTAATGAGCTGGAAGCCGCAAAACAACCCCAAAACATTATTCTTCCACCTTCACGTGTGACTGTGGGGGTGAGGGAGTCTGATCACATCTTCTCTTCTGTAGTAAAAACAACATTTGGATTCCACAGAACTTCTTCCACACATTTACTGTTTAATTATTGTGTGTTTATATGTGTTTAATATTTATTTTAAAAAGGAAGAAAAAGTGTAAATATCATTAAGGACCTTTTCTCTGTAAAACTGTTCCATCAGCGTGATGTTCCCTACTTTTCTGTTGTCATTGTGGTTACAGAGATGTAATGGATCAGATGTATTGATCCGTTGAAGAGGAAAAGCACTGACTCAGAGCAGCATAGATGATCATAATAATGATGACGATGATGATGTGTTCATGCTCTTAAATAATCCTCAGTATTCTCTGATGTCGGTACAGAAAATAAATATAGGCTTTATTTATATATATAGTATATCTCAGAAGGGTTATAGGATCAAATGTGTTTGGTAAACATCTTCAGAATCATAATAAGAGGTAAAATAAAGAATCTGATCATCTGATTGCGGCTCTAGTGACAGTTATATGAGCTCATTGTGAGTGCTGAGACGAGGACGTGGTCATGAGCTCAGCTTAGACCCTGACTGTAATCTCTGTATTACACACGGGTCAGAAATGAAATGTGTTTGTACTGTGGTGTGATATTAGCGCACGACTGGGGGGGTGGGGGGATATCCCAAAGGCTTATCCATTGAGCTAACATCTCCCAGGTCAGAGCAGCAGTAGATCACACATTCCCTAACATTTACAGCAGGTACAGGTTGGTCACATCCACATACTGTCCTGTTTTTAGGATTTGAAAGAAACCCACGCTGGAGAACTTTGAGAAAACCAACAGCGAGCTCTAAACTAATGGCTTTGGAGCTGTGAGCAAAATGATTAAATTTAAAAAATACTCTCTTGCATGAAGATCTCACAGATGAGGAGCAAACGATATACATTTAAACATCATAGCTATCCATAGCATGGCCAACAGAGCAGAATTGTCCATGGATTTTGGATGAAAATCATGGTATTAATCTCCTCAATCTTCTCAGCCACTTTCTTCTGTAGATCACGGCAACTCAAAACCAGTTTCGGACATCTGTCAGCTTAAACTGTCTGTGTGGAAGCACATGCTGGCTTGCAGCTCTTCGCCAGCCTTTAGATGTTGATTTAGATGTTAAAGATTACTAAGGTTGAGCTGGTGTGTGTGTTTGTGTGTGTAGATACTGTTGCATGGTAGTTTTTAGATTGATATTGGAATGCTATATACTAGATTCTATAATCACTTGAACGAGGGGACGGAAACCTGTTCCCAATCTAGATAGACATATGAAAATTGTTTAGCTCGGATTGAGTGGAAGATCTCATGCTACAGAGCTCTGCCCTCAACCCTTATGAAGAGGTAGCTCACTAGTTAAGGCATTGGAGTTTGGATTAGAAGGTCATGAGTTCACATCCCAGTATCCCAAAATCAAGCTGCGATCTTGAGCAAGATCTTTACTCCTTAAGGGGGTGTTTGGTAAATGCTGTAAATGGTATGTAATGCATGCATTCTGTTGAACACCTAATTCAAAACCCATGTTGACTGAACCCCAGGCCTCCTCACCTCCATCAGTACCTGATTTTTTTCACTGGCTGAATGATCACAAATCCCCACAATGGTCAGATGTTCACAAACGTTTGTCCATATAGTGTATAAATAATCAGTTTCTCTGGATTTCTCTCAGTTTCTCTGGATAGCTTTGAAAAATATTTATATTAATGAAACGTTTTTAATACTCCAAGCAGCATGGCCATGAACAAATAAGGATTATTTATGCAAATTTATGTTAATTATTAGAGAAACCAAACTGAATATAGAGCATAAAAAGAGATGTTTCAAAGGTCATGGATGTTTTTTTTGAAGAACTTGTTCATGTCTATTAAACACATATATACCAGGTTCTCATTTACTTCTCTTTCTTTTCATTGAGCAAATTGAGCAATTATCTCACACAAGCCTGTTTACATTTTCTCCATCTCCATCATCATAGAGCATAAAGAACATAGACATGTTCCATTTATGCAAATTTATGTTAATTATTAGAGAAACCAAACTGAATATAGAGCATAAAAAGAGATGTTTCAAAGGTCATGAATGTTTTTTTTTGAAGAACTTGTTCATGTCTATTAAACACATATATACCAGGTTCTCATTTACTTCTCTTTCTTTTCATTGAGCAAATTGAGCAATTATCTCACACAAGCCTGTTTACATTTTCTCCATCTCCATCATCATAGAGCATAAAGAACATAGACATGTTCCAAAGAGGGTAGACGTGTTTTTCAAGGACCTTGTTCATGTCTATTAAACAGGTGGGAAAAAAACCCGTAGAAAAACCAAAGGTTCTCATTATTTCTCTTTAATTGCAACGAGCCAGTTGCTCAAACACACAAACCTGTTTACACGTTTCAGATGAGCAGAGTAACAAATATTCCAAATACGTTTGGAAGTAATGATGGTGTTGTAAATGACGTAAATCATCAGGACACCAAACGGAGCCTTTGCTATGTTTCCAAATGGACGGTTTTAATTGCCGGATCTGTGCGTCATGGCGGATTTTGGTACAGATATCACTTCATTTTAAAAGAAAGGAAATATATATACAGTGTATGTATAGAGTGACCACCGTTCCTGCCCCTCTCTCCTTCGTGTATCTTCCCACTTCGTCCAGGTCTGCCTCTGGATAGTGTTCTCGTCGACTGGAGGCCACTTTGTGCAGCTTGGGACGGTTTCTCATCAACGCCTTGGGTGTTTCCATGAAATTCCGGAGTAAGAACGGGAGCTTTGACGATGGATTGGAATGTAGTTAATGTTAACAGTCTCCTACACTGACTCAGGACTACTTTTCGCTTCTGATCATCATCACTGCACCCCGCAACATTGTTTATCTGCTATAAATGGACATTCGGTGCAACCCAGATGAGGATGGGTTCTATCTTGAGTCTGGTTCGTCTCAAGGTTTCTTCCTTATGCCGTCTCGGGGAGATTTTTCTTTCCACAGTCGCCACTGGCTCACTCAACAGGGACAAACTTACTTATAAAGAACATTTTTAATCACCACATTATCTGTGTAAAGCTGATTTGAGACAATGTTCATTGTTAAAAGTGCAGTACATATAAACATGAATTAAATTGAATATATCCTTTCTTAAGATATTTGTAAATGATTTATTCATATATAATTATTAATAGATGCTCCCAATAGGGGGCGCCACAGCGGATCATCCGTCTCCATACCCCCTGTCCTCTACATCTGCCTCTTTCAAACAAACTACCTGCATGTCTTCCTTTATCACATCCATAAACCTCCTCCTTGTTCTCCCTCTTTTCCTCCTTCCTGGTAGTAGATGCGCTTTACTTTTATTATGACTAATAATTCGTGACTAGTATTTAATATGTAGATCAATTTCTCGTCGCTAAACCGTTTCTCGAGCGCGTTCTCTCAGCACCGCCGCTGCTACGTAAATATGACGTTTCACATCATTTCGAGGGCCGAGGCGTGTCCTGAGAGTCACGTTGAATACAGATTAACATGGCAGAGGTAGAGCTGTAACTTCCTGCACACACGACAGGAAAAGAACGTCTGCGTTTATTCAATCCGATTTGTTTTTTTTTGCACTACAAAGGCGTGTGTGAAAGGACCATACGTTCGAAGATAAAAGGGACGTATGTAAATGGATGATTTGCTGAGTGTCTGAACCAAAGATATAAACTATTTGTACCATATTGAATTACTGAACATCGTATTTTTTCCATTGACTCGCATTGTGTTGAATTTGAATCGGAATCGAATCGCACGTATATTTGATGTATCGCATCGTTGGCTAGGGTTCGAGATCGCATTAAAAAGTGCATCAGCCTCAGTTATGGAGATGCACATCCCTGTATATTTATATACAGTGTGTATGCTGTGTATTCTATATTATATTACTGCACTGGTTTCCCCAATTTCATGCCATTAATATATATAAGACAGCATTGGTGTATCTGTTCTGATAGTGTGTTTGAACACTCTGCGGTAATTCAGTGGAGATGAGCTAAAAGGAGTGAGGGCGCGGCAGAGAAATGAGCAGAGAAAACGTTCGTTGCGGTTATGAGGCGCCGCCGAAGCCATAACTCCTAATGAGTGTCACTGCGCCATGGGCTGTCTGCTCCCACCAGCTCGTTAGGGCGTGACATTGATAAAATAGGTCACAGAGATTCAGCACGAGGTAAAGGACAATGTGGTGGAGGAGAGACACGGGGAAAAAGAAAAAAAGGACGAAGAGGGTGGGGGGAGAAGCCAATGGTCTTGAAGCACACCGAGTCCTACGCAGAACTCTACTCTATTTCGAGGCCCAGATTCAGTTATGAATATTTCAGCACGAGTTACAGCATACGATGATAAAAACGTCTGGCTCAGCACATCCCCTCGCCGTTCTCTCTCTCGATCTCATTCTTCCTGCTTTCCTCTGAGAAGGTCACACCTTCTGCTTCACCTCGCAGTAACCGTACGCCGCAACCTGAAGGGGAATTGTGTTAAAAATTTCCCTGCGCTCTTAGTCTCTTCCATGACCTGCTCCAGAGAGGACTCCAATTACATCCAGAAGGACATACATGCTCATTAGAGAAGGTTTTAAACCTGAAGGGAAACGAAGATCTCCAGACAGAGAAAGCGGCGCTGGTCTGACCTCAATTCCTCAACACAAGGGGGTGCTCATGTACCCTGTCCGATTATGTATTATTTTCATTAGAGTTGATTGAAAAAACACGAATCCTCCAAACTTTCTTGTCTAAACACAGAAACTCTGAGGTCTTAGATCCTGAACGCTTTGTTAGCTCCTTCCAGATGGCAGAAGCATAAAGAGTGTGTGAGAGTTGTGTATAAGATCAGCTGCGATGCTTCTGGCTCTTTGCAGATCTAGTGGGTGGTGGAAATGTCCAAGTCGGAAGACAGGTAGACTCCAATGATTGTCTTCACCATCCACTGAAAGATCTTGCAATTCCCAAACCAGGATGCTGTCTGCAGAACTAGTTGAGGATGGGTGGTGAGAGCTGGGCCTCCCTCAGCCTTCTCAGGAAGTAGTAAAGCTATCTTGGAGCTGGTGGTGAGAAACCAGTTGAGGTTCTCAGCGATTTGGTGTTCTTGACAATGAAATTTTTAGAGAAGATGCCTTCTTTATACTCTTTTGAAGTCCGCAAGCATCTCTCTGTTGTTCTGTCCACATTGCCAGCTTCACCTTTATTTTTTTTATACACCAAACTGGTCTACAAAATTTTGACAGATACCGATAGCTAGTTTGGATCGTACTTGTCAATAATTGGTTAATCAACTGATCTCAACAGTCTCCCTCACCTTGTCTCTAAAACCTGATGCTCTGTTTCTCTAATAAACTCATTTCTAATCCTGTCCATCATCATCACTTCCAACGAAAACCTCAACATCTTCAGCTCTGCTACCTCCAGCTCCACCTCCTGTCTTTTACTCAACGCCACTGTCTCTAAACCATACAAACAAAAAACTCCACTGCATCTCTCCTAAACATCTCCACGCTTTTACTAATATGTCATCTGGTCCAACTGACTTTCCACTCATCATCCTCTTAATCACTGCTCTCACTTCCTCCTTACTAATCCTATCTACATCCTGCTTCATCATCTCCACATCATCCAACCTTCCTCCAGTTTTATATGTCACCCTGTGCTACTTCTTCTTCCTAAAAACTTATTCACCACTGCCATTTCCATCCTTTTAGCAAAATCTACCACCATCTGCCCTTCTATATTCCTCTCCTTAAAACCATCACCTCCTCATCACCTCTGTTCCCTTCACCTACATGCCCATTAAAAACCTTTCATTCTGAGGTTCACTCTTTACCACTTCATCTCACTCACTTCAGAATTTTTCCTTCTCCTTCATCTCACTACGCACTTGTGGAGCATAAACACTGATGACATTCATCATCACGCCTTCCACTTCCAGCTTCACGTTCATCACCCTATCAGAAACTCTCTTCACCTCCACTACACTCTTACTGTACTCTTCCTTCAGAATCACCCTACACCATTTCTCTTTCCATCCACACCATGATAGAACAGTTTAAATCCACCTCCAATGTTCCTGGCCTTACTCCCTTTCCACTTGGTCTCCTGAACACACAACATATCTACCTTTCTCCTCTCCATCATATCAGATCCCTCTCTCCCTTTACCCATCATAGTACCAACATTTAAAGTACCAACCTGAACTCCGCTCTCCTACACTTCTCCTGTCTCTGTAGACGTCTTTCTCCTCTTCTTCTCCTCCTTCGGCCAACAGTAGCCCAACAGATATGATATGAGTAAAACGTAGATGTAATACGACATTAAGAAACAGTAGATGAGCCGTACCTTGAGGACCACGGGGTTAAGCCATCAAATCCTCGTCTTCTTTGCGACTAAGGAGAAGCAGCTTACGCTCTCACAGGTGTGTGGTGTAAACTGAGAGCTAACAGGCAGGTAATGAGGCGTGTGCAGGATCATCATCAGACGGCTGCCAGGTTAACAGCAATTAAAGCCAGACTGCACCACGGCGTCTGTTCAGGAGATCAATGACCTGTGAAAGCACTGCCACTGTGCTGCCCATCACCAACCCTCAATCAGACCCTTACTATCACTCTTTATCACTCTATCACTTTATCACTCTATCACTATCATTAAGTCCCACAAGTGTCTTCACTCAGAAAGCTAAGGAAAACCCACCTCACTCGCCAGATGCGGCTCCTGCGACTCCCACTCGTCCCGTAAATGAAGACCAGGACACGTTCCAGGAGAAGGCTGGGAGCGCCGTATTGCTGTGCAAGGGGACGGTTTTAAAGGTGCCGTAGATAAATAAAGTAAACAGGGCGAGTCTCGAATCTTTTTTAATAACAACTCGTACATATCATATTGGTTAAAGTTGATTTGCACGCATGCTCTCCATGGCTTCTGGGACTTATTACTGTATATATATTAGAAATGCAGTACAGGAGCTCATTTTGCAGTGGGAGAACCGAGGGGGAACATTTATTAGCAGTTAAGATGTAAGTATGAGAATATGATCAACAGCACAGGCAATAAAGGATTTGTGTAAACACATGGAAATGAGGAAAGGAGCCTGTGCAAGTGGTAATATATGGAATATGAATAAAAAAGTTCAGGGAATAATGCGCTCTTCGTCTCTTCATCAACTGCAACATTCAACACAAACACTACAGACACACTCTTTCGTCATCCTTCTCCACACACACACACACACACACACACACACACACACACACACACACACACACACACACACTCGTCCACATCCAGCCGGTGGAATACCAGGCGAGTTTTGCGAAGGTGTCGCAGACTTCGTTCATCACAGTGCTGTGTATTAAAGTCTCACTGCGGAGCTGCTGCTTTAATTACAATCTCGCCGTCTCACACCCCGGAGGTGAGCAGCTCCCAAGGATGGATCACAACAAACCTCAGACTCCTTCAGGGACGCAGATTTCGCAATATTTCATCTTTTCTCTTTCGCTATTTATAGGATACAGAACGAGAACAGCGATTTTTTTTTATCTAGATATATTTAGATGGTGTCTGTTAGAGCATTAAATAATTGACACCATTCATCTAGTATGTGATTCATTCACTGAGATGGGGGTTTGGCCAAAAGTATTGGGTCGTATGTGGTTCTTCTCCAAGCCAGCTCCATGAAGATTGGGTTGGAGAGGAAGATCTCCATCTGCTGACTGCACCCCAGGCCTTATCACCTCACCTTCATTAGTACCTGACTTTACTAACACACATCCTTATTTGCATCACACATCTTCCCAGAGTGGAGGTCATTATAACATCTTCTGGTGTTCAACAAGGTTGAGGTCAGAGCTCTATAGCAGATCTTCCACTCCAACCCATGGAATCATACCTCAGGTAAAATAAGTATTGAAAAGGTCAACAGTAAATAGAAATATATTTTTACTCAGTAAATATATTTCTAAAGGTGCTTTTAACCTGAATTTTTCAACAGATGTTGGGAACAACCTAACATTTATGTTCATCTATGGTTTGATTTCTTTGCATGTGTGGATTGCACGTGTTGTTCTCAACATCTGGTAGAAATTTCATGCTAATATCACCTTTAGAAATATATTTACTGAGGAAACAATTCAATACTTTTTTTATTTTAATACTGTATCTTCATGGAGCTGGCTTTGTGCACAGGAGCAGCGTCATGCCGGGACAGATTTAGGTCTCCTGGTTTCAAATGAAGGGAATATTTCATGTTACAGCTTCCAAAGACGTCGTATACAATCGTGTCGCTCCGTCTTGCGGTAACAGTTTGGAGAAGAACCACATTCCTGGAAAAGTCAGGCATCTTAATCCTTTTTCTCCACAGAGTGCATTGATGAAGTGAACCAATGGAGTGGATTCGGTACGCTGTTGGATCTCACACTTAGTAAAAAAACAACCAGCGACAACATAAAGAACAAAATAGCATTTTTATTTCTTTTTTTTTCTAATATATTTGCTCCATATTTTCTTTAAAAAAACATGATTAATATTTAGAACATACACACAAACCGAGTAGAATGTGCAGATTAAAAATAGTCTCTTTCCAGTAAATATAACATCGTATTTAGACATAAAAATAAAATTAAATTAAATGCTCCTTGGTCCCTTTTTTCTAAATAAACTCCCAGAGAGATGGAGTTTCTCATCTGGGAAAAGGGAGGCCATGAAAAAAGAGATCTGAACTCCATATCCCCACACTCAGTCAGGACTAGAACTACAAAAAAAAAATCCAGACACTTGGTATTTTTCTTGTTTTTTTTTTAAAACGCAAAGACGTCCCAGCATATTATTCAATACTAAACAACTGAGAGAGAGAAAAAAAAAAACTCAAGTTTAAAGACACACCTGACAACAGCAGAAAGTTACTCTATGCTTCAGGAATAGTTTTTTTTCTTTTACAAGACAATTTTTTCTTTTTTAAATATATAAAAGTCGTTAACAGTTTTGAGCCAACCACAATTCCATTCTGATTATAAAAAAAAAGAAGAAGCAAATACCGAAAAGCAAAGCAGGTCTACGCTAACCCTGGCCTACGAACGTTCAGCAGGAACCTCTCACGGCAAAAACGGAGAAAAATTTGAGTTCGTATGAATCTTTGCTGGTATTTAAATCAGATACAAACAACCTGACCTTTTCAATTCCGTAAAAATACACGGTCCCAGACCTGCAGGACTTCCTGTTTACATCAACTGTTCAAGAAATGGCTTTTTTTTGTAAGTGTGTGTGTTTGTGTGTGTGTGTGTGTGTGTGTGTGTGTGTCGAACACATGCGCCCACTTGCATAAAAGTTGAACTGACTACGACATTAAGCGCATGCTGGTAACAATTCTGCACAAGTCAAACGTGCACAAGTACAGTTTTTGCACTATTCTGGTTCTAATCAATTCAAATCGAATAAAATGGAGGAAAAAAAAAAAAACAGTCCAAAAAATCTAATAAAATTCTTTCCTTTTTTTTATATGTTTAATTCATACCATATAATCTCATTACAAAATTAATTTCATCCCTTTTTAAAAAAAAAAAAAAGAAACTGATCTCATTATGGAACTTGAACCGAAAGTGCTTCATGACGTGTTACTACTTAAGAAACCTAAAGTAGTTTTTTAATTTTTTTTATTAAAAACATTCAATATTAAGGCCTGCTTCCTTTTTACGTGGTGCTCGAGGGTACAACAAGAAGTACTTCAACAGTCGTCATAGCGTTAAGGTTGTATTGATTGTATTCAGGTTTAGCAATGGGGGTCTCCCACTTGCTGCATGGAGAAATATCTTGACTGAAGGCTTGAGCTCCAACCCAAATCCCTATTTATCACCACCTGCTCTGCTGATGTGGGATTAGTCACGTTCGTTTACATTCACCCCATCCAGCCAAATTAAGTGCCTCTGATTTCAACTCATGACTTCCCCAATCAGTAGCCCAGTGCCTTTGTAAACTCTGGAGGAGCTGAGAGTAAATCAAACAAAGTCTGATCAGATAAAGTGAGCTGGATCGGATTGAAAAGCTGCCTCGGTCAGGAGGACAAATTCTGATCAGCTCGAGCACTCGGAATCCCTTTGAGTAGCCTGAGCAGCTGGACTATGTCTGATCAGCCGTCAAAATCTGATTAGCTCAACTGGCTCGACAAAACCTGATCAGCTCGAGCAGCAGGGGAAAAAAAAATCTGATCAGCCGGAACACACTAACTAATCAGCTTGATCAGCTAAATAAAATCTGATCAGCTCATCAGGACAGACAAAACCTGATCGGGTGAATCAGGTGAACAAAACCCGATCAGCTCAAACAGCGAGAAAAAATCTGATCAGCAGGATAAAATGTGATAAACCCGATCAGCTGGACAAAATCTGTTCAGTCAGACAAAAAACTGATCAGCCAAACAAAAATCTGATCAGCTGGACAAAATCTGTTCAGTCAGACAAAAAAAATGATCAGCCAGATAAAAATCTGATCAGCCAGATAAAAAGCTGATCAGCCAGACAAGAATCTGGTCAGCCAGATAAAATCTGATCAACCAAACAAAATCTGATCAGCCAGACAAAAAACTGTTCAGCCAGACAAAAAAACTGTTCAGCCAGACAAAAAACTGTTCAGCCAGATATAATCTGATCACCAAGAGAAAATCTGATCAACCAGACAAAATCTGATCAGCCAGAAAAAAAATCTGATCAGCTCAATTTAATTAGCTCAATGACTTCTGATCAGCTGGACGGTTTGACCGACTGGGTACCGTGATCAGTTCAGACGGCTGGAAAGTGCTAGATCAGCTCAGACGGCTGGATAATCCGAGGGCGATGAGTACATCGTGAGGTGTACATGAAGAGGGTTGGAACTAAAACCTTCAGGAAAGCAGATCTTTAAAGAGCACACAGAGGCAGAAAGTTTCAACACAAGCCACAGCAATCGAGCGCAGCATTTACAAAGCAGAATTTACATTCGGTCCTGAACGACTCTGGTAACCTTTTCCAAGAATATCTCGCTGCCTCGCTTTTTTTTTTCTTTTTAACTCCAGACACCTTGAAGTGTCATAATTGGGCCAAAACTATACAGATCCCAGATGCTCCTCTCGCCTCCTGAAAAACTTCTTCCTCCTTTGCAAGAAAAGTCAGAAGCAAATTCATGCATAAGAAAACGCGTTGGTCTGGTGTGTATCTGGTGTGTATCTGGTGTGTATCGTCTAGACGTGTATAGACAATCTGGCGCACACCACAATGGTAAGAGTTATGGCTTTTTCTTCTTTACACCGAATCGTATGATGATTTTGGAGTATCGAGTGCGCAGCATTCCGTCAGCATATCGATCGCCGTTAGCGGGGGTCCGGGTTTTACTGACGCCAAAAGCGAAAGTGTGACTCTCAGGAGATCGGTCGAGCGGGAAAAAAAAACAAACACGATGCGAGCTCGAGCCGTCTTCCTCGTGTTCTTCCGGTCCGTCAAACCCCCCTATAAAACATGACTTTCTGAATTCATAATCATGCTGCGTTCCATCGACGTCACTGTCCTCCGATCGGGACGAAAAATAGTGATGATCACAGTGGAAAATCAAATATTGCAATCCGATTACATGACCAGTAAGAAGAATGGAATCGTTTTGCGTAATGGCTTCCGATGGATAAAGGTACCGAGAATAACAAAGAACCATAAAGCGCAAACGGAAACGAAAATTGGTCCCGGAGGAGGTGGAAATGAACAGCGTCGCCTCAATACCTCCTTAAGAACCGTCTGTGACTCACAAACACACGAAACATGGACACACGTGTGACAACGAAGTGGAAATGAGGCCGAAAAATATTTCTTGAACAAATATTTGAAGAAATATTTTGATATTTCTTCAATTAAATCAAATCAAATCAAATCTACACTCTATTTGACACAATATGGATGAAAGTTTGTGGACACCTGACCATGAGATGAGAAGGTTTGTGCTTCCCGAACATCTCATTCCCCATTTAGTCCCTCATTTGCCGCTTCACTCTTCTGGGAAGATGTTCCACTAGATTTTTTTCGGGAGATTTGTGCTCAACTAGATCCAGGCACTGATTGAGGAAACCTGGGGTGTGATCATTGTTCATATTTATCCCAATAGGGTTTGAGCTCTATAGCAGGACATCTCCTACTCCAACCCATGGAAAGCATATCTTCATGAGTGTCCCAATACTTTGTGTGGTTAGACAGGAAATGGAAATCGGGTTTGTGTTGCGTTGCTCGTGCTGATAAAATGCGCTTGTGCTTTAGTTCTTCTTCATTTTTCAGTCTATCAACCTTTTGTGAAAACCCTTTTGCCAATTTTGGGACTTTCCAATTTGGTGCCTCGGGTTTGGCATCTGGATGTCGCACTGGAATGTTTCCCATTAGGGTGAAGATAAGTGCCTTTAAATTCCGCACGTCTGCGGACCAACTTTGTGCTAACGGTTTGGGGAAGAACCACATACGGGTGGAAAAGTCAGGCGTCCCAATACTTTTGCCCACATAATGTTTGTTTATCAGACCATAAAGAGTCGTTTTTCACTCCAACAATGGAGACTCCAGTGGGAGGATTCACTGATGGGACAAAACATCGCTAAATCCCACACATTACAGCGTAACGTCGTTCATTTATGATGCAACTGATACCAACCTGCATACTTTTAGCAACAACTTGACTGTCTTACAGTCTGGAAACCCAAAACCCCCTCCCCTCCCAACCCAAAAAAAAAAAAAGTTTTTGGCTCTACATGATGTACACAAGTACTAAAGACATTTCAGAGCATCGGATATAAGGATCGTGAACAGATTTCCAATGAGCTGCAATAATTCCAGGACGGCATTGTGCTTCAATATGAAACGATGAAGGAAAAAAAACATGGCATTACACACATCTGTCATGCTAGAAGAAAAAAAAAAAAGGAAGAAAACATGGTTCACAGCTTAGAGGTGTGGATCGAGATTTGTGTTCACGATAATCCTGGTGAAAAGATGTAAAAAAAAAAAAAAAAAAACATGGTGACATATATATATATATATATATTAGGGCTGTCAATCGATTACAATATGTGATCGTGATTAATCGCATGTCTGTCGTGAGGTAACTCGTGATTGATCGCAACTTAATTGCACATCTGTATCTGTTGTAAAAGTACCACTTTTCAAGTGTTTAATTCTCTAATCAACGTGCGCACGAAGAAATATTGCCGCCGTACCAAACATAGAGCATGCGGTCAAAATATTCTTGCAAATTTTTTCAAGTAATTTTGGTGTTTTGAATGATGTAAATCATCAGTACACAAAAAAGGAACTTTGGTTCGCATGTTTCCACACGGACGGTTTTGATTGCCGGACTTGCACGTTATACTGGATTTTGGTGCCCGATTTGAGACTTTTTTTATATATTCGAGTAAAGAAAGGACGTTGCTTTTAATTTCGACTCTTTTATATATAATTATTTATATATTTGTAATAAATATGCTCAAAAAGAAATGTGCGCTGCATAAATCGCACGTTGATCAGACTTGCGCCGTTAAAATAAATTTGGATTAATTTTGACAGCCCTAATATATATATAAAATGGTTGCCAGATATTCAGTAAATCCAGCCATTGTGTTAATGTTTTGGTAGTGTGATGAATTCCTGTAGCCCTTTTATGTGATAAATACAAAGACAGATGGAAACAAAGTGAGAAAATCAGACACAATAGAGAGAAAGAAGAGAAAGATGTGCACACATACAGAGATGCTCATTAAATTCAGTACAAATTGCTGGTCTTTGGTCTCCTCTGGCATTTTTTTTCCCCCTCAAACTGAAAAGGTTACTAAACATAAAAGTGGCGAATGTTTCCACAAAAGGAATTATACATATATTTAAACTGGAATGGGAATAAAAAAATGAAGCAGAAATGACATTAAAAAGAAAAAAAAAACGGTATACATTCGGCGTCATGACGAGGAGTCGATAATCCGGCACGTTTTTTCTTTAAGTTTTCCACTTCTGTGATCCCGGCAGGTGACCTTTCCATTCCACGAGAATTAAATGCCTCTTTTCCACAAAATAATAATCCGTAAAGTCAGTAATGAAAAAAAATCTTGATTCTAAAATCCAGATTTCTTTTTGTGTTCTGTTTTATTCTTAAAAAAAAAAAAATCAAAGTTCAGAAAGTGTGTTTTTACTGCCCCCTGGCTGTCTTGTGATATAATTCAGCTTCACGTCTGTATTAACAAAAGAAGAAACAAAGTCTGAAGAACCGTGAACGGTTTCATCCTCAAGCAACAGGTGA
This sequence comes from Silurus asotus, assembly GCA_024362625.1. Taxonomy (NCBI): domain Eukaryota; kingdom Metazoa; phylum Chordata; class Actinopteri; order Siluriformes; family Siluridae; genus Silurus; species Silurus asotus. The sequence goes on along the minus strand of MU574226.1, from coordinate 7,453,732 downwards.
AGAAAAAAAAAAGAGAATAAAAAAAAAAAAGGGAAAAAAAAAAAAAAAAAAAAAAAAAAAAAAAAAAAGGGGTATGTTCTGAACTTGAGGAAAAAAAAAGAGGGCAGAAAAAATATCTGTCAAATAATAAATACCGTTCAGGAAACGATGGTAAGGATACGTTTATGAACGTGAGTGACACTTGGCACCTTGTAGTCTGAGGAAAGCGAGACGACGTTCCTGTTTTCAGCCAATCACACGGCCGGCCTGAGAATCTCTCTTGTCCGCCATTGGACCGGATGCTGAGTAGACCACCAATCAGGAGACGGCTGTGTGTTACGTGTCGTCTCCAGGGCCAGCGGTGGTAGGGGAGGGGTGGTTTCATTGGTGTGTTGAGGGACGTCTACGGCTTCTGAGGACCTGGGGACAGGACGACGGGCGTGGACAAGCCGTCTACACTCAGTGCAGGGATGTGGATCTGATTACTCCCGTTAGTGGGGAACTGTTACAACAACAAGGACAACAAGTTAATTACTGCGTCTCTCAAACTCAAACCTTAAATCATTTTTCAGTTTCTATTACACATTCATTTGTTCCAGTGTTTTAGAAATATCTGGCAACCAGGGTAACTCGTCCTTAGAAAAACAAGAACTCAACATACAGCATGAAGACAAAATATTCCTGTAAATGTTACAAAGTAATGATGGTGTTTTAAATTACGTAAATCATCAGGACACCTAACGACACTTTTGCTATGTTTCCACACGGACGGATTTAATCGCCGGACGATCATGGCGGATTTTGGTGCTCGCTGCATCAGTAAAACAAATGTTTATTGATTAAAAATTATTCTTCGGTGGACTTTATTTTTTTTATTTATTTTAATATCTGAGTAAAAAAAGAAGGACTTGCGCCACAATAATCACTTTAATAAAATTAGTGCTTTTAAAATATATGTGTAATGATGTATTATCTGGCAACCAGCGAACTACTGTTACCACAAATTTGGTCTCTGGATGAAATTTTCCTTTCACTTCAACTAGGAGACTCAGACCTGTTCTGGCATGACGATGCACAAAATTATCTCCATGAAGATCTGCTTTACAAGGGTTGGAATGGAAGATCTCCTGCTATAGAGCTCCAACCCTGTTGAACCCATTTGAGATAATTTCTTCATGCTGACTGTAACCCCAGGCCTCCTCATCTTACCTACATCCGTTCCTGACTCTACTAACTGCCTCTCGACTACAAAATCCAGAAGAACATCTTGCCAGAAGAGTGGAGGAACAGCAAATGGGGACTAGATGTGGAATGGGATGTAAAATAAATAAAAAAGAAGTACATAGAAATCTAAGGTACATGTTTATTCTGCTTAGCGCACTGCTAACCGTTATACCTTCTCAGCTATTCACACGTCACGCATTTCAACAGTTTCGAGTTAAATTGAACCTCGGAAACATTCGCCAGACGCGTCGGTTCCTGTTCACACTTACGTTAAAGCTGTGATAAACAGTCATTTCTTCACCTTCACCTCTTTCTCTCATGCTCAGCTTGTCATTTTCTCTCAGAAACAGCAACGTGTAAACTCCTCGGTCATAAACAGTTTCTCGTGCAGGGTTACGTGAACGTTAGAAGGAGCCGAGAAATAAAATATACGTTTCCGAATGTATCTACACGGTTGCAATATCCCTGTTCATGCAGCACGTCTACAATGATGTACAGCTGTAGCTGTTACTATAGAAACGATAACGCTAATAAAAACCTTTTGGGTATTTGCTGGAACTTTTCGTATTGTGACGTACGAACACGTTCTGACCAATCAAACTGACTTTACAACCCGCACTTGACTATGGTGATGATATGATATGGCAAAAAGTATTGAGACAGATTTTTCCAGTCATATGTGGTTCTTCAAAACAAAGTTGGAGCCACATAATTGTAGCATGTGGCATGAAGTCTTCCCTTTAATGGACAAATTTATGCTACTTATGAATAAGTATATATATAATAACGTCTACATTATATATATATATATATATGTATTATTCTTTAGATAGAAATTTCTTCATTTTTGGTCTGTTGTAGTCTTTTTATTTATTTATTTATTTGTTTTTTGTTTGTTGTGTTTATTAAACCGATTAATCAACTAATAGTTTTTAAAATGGATCCTCTATAAAAACAAACCAAAAAAAAACCCAACATAAAACAACATGCAAAATAGTACTGACCAAAAATTAAAAAATAAACAGTACTGAATTATGAAAACGTGTTAAATCAAATAAATATATGAATTTTATTACTAAATATTAAGGAAAATAAAAGACATACATTCAAGTAAACCAAAAAAAATAACTAAACAAAAACACTCCAAATAGAACTTCAAATAAACAGAACGTGGTGTCAGTTGTTCGCCTCTAGAGGCCGCTCTCGTACGATTTGACGCAACCCGGAAAAACTATAGGTATGGATTTTTGCTGATAGTTCCAGCAATCAACTATTGGTGCTGATTAATCAGAAAAACTGATGAATCTGTCGACCTCTAAACTTTAGAACTTTTAAGTTTGTCTCCATTAAGCGAGCCAGTTGCGAATGTGTTAAAGGAAAAAACTTTTTTTTCAAAGCTAACCGATAGTTCAGTCAGTGTTGTTGATGAGTTTTGGAAAAACTCCCTGAGATGACATGAGGGTGAAACCTTGAAAGGATTCAGACTCAGAAGGAGACCTCATCCTCATCAAGAACACTGACTGAACTATTGGTTAGCTTTGGGAAAAAAAAGGAAAAAACCCCACTACAACAAAATTTGTGAAAGGGTGCTCTGGGTGGTCTGCTGTTTGGAAATACGGTTTATTTATCAACAATTTTAATTTATATTTAATATAACCGATTCCTCTCAATATAATGAATTTAAAAAATATATCTTTGCTCACCTCAGGACTGAAACATTCACTGTGTATTTTTTGATTTATTAAAGTGTCATACCAGACAGATCCAGCAGAGGGTGTACTTCATAAAAAATACAAAAATAAAAAACCCTCTCTATATCATCCTTCCAGATTTACCTGAACACTCAAGCTTGAGTAAAAAGTTCTCAGCGCGTAAGAGCACATAAAACTCCGAACTCTTAGTTTATTGCGTAAGAGGAAGCGGAGAAACAGATATGAGTCTGTCTTGGTCTGCAGGCTCGCTGCGAGTGAAGCAGGGTTTCATGCGGATCTTCGGCTCAGTAATAAGACAGGAAGCTGAGAGGCAGCAGATGGTTCGGCGAGGCCGTGCTGGGAAGCTGGAAAAACGTGTGAAAGCGGAAGACAGGAGGGGAATTCTCACCTGGAAGGAGAGCTTGGCAGGACTGCGAGGGGCGATAGGACTCAGCGTGCTCCAGAAGTGGATGGTGGATGGGAGGGGACTCGGCGTCAACAACACCGGAGTCTGGAAAACAAACGGATGTTCGGGAGCTTTAAAAAAAAGGAATCATCAGACAGGTTTTCTTTAATAAGGCAAATCTAAGTGAAATATCTAATGTTTATTATTATCTCTTGACATAAAGGTAATGTCTGTCTGACAGAAATAAAGAGATCAACACACTCCAGAAACACAAATAAACACAAAGAGACACACACTCAGATATATTATGTATTCGGGGTGTAACGGTACACACATTTGTACCAAATTGTTCAGTACAGGGCTTTCAATTCGATCACACGTGTACCGAATGGAATCATTTTTACGTGCGGAACATAGTTACAATC
>MU574226.1:7390007-7445007 GCA_024362625.1 Silurus asotus | reverse complement strand
CTGTTCATGCAAACTGTGGTCCTGAGCGCATTGCAGCAAACTGTTGATATTAATTACAGTCCAAATCCATACTCGTTGCTGAACTTCATGGATCTTTAGGCAGTTGAGGTGGAACCATCCTCACACAGAGTGATCTCCAACTGAAGAGATTTTAAAGTGTGCTTGTAGAGATTTGTGGAGATTCATTCAGCCACAAAGTCAGGTCAATTGAAGAGGCTTGGGGTGCAGTCGGCGTTCCAATTTGTTCATGTACAACAGGGTTTTTGTGCCCTCTTGCTTCAACCCATAGAAAGCATACCTTGATAGATCTTTGCACATGTTGTCATGTTGGAACAGGTTTGGAAATTACACAATTTATTTTCAGATGAAGTTCAGCAGGCATGTGAGAAGCAGCTGCATTACAAAGCAAGCTTTTTTCCTTCTTCCTTTCTTCAGGCACAAAGAGCCCCTGCATGCTGTGACACCTCTGTTTGTCTTTTCTTCACCTTCACCGACTCACAGGTAAGAACTTGTTTTTCAAAAACAATCTGGGTGTAACGTTACAACAAAATCACCAGGAAATCGCTCGGATTGTAATCCCACATACAGACACACAAGTGTCCGGCGGCGCATTCGAGGCTTAGCGGGTCCCGGCCCGACACAGTGTGACAATAAGACTGTGACAACACACACACACACACACATGCGTACTGACTGTTATAACACCACTGTGCCTGCCAAATTAGCTGATAACAGCAGGCACAATAAACATGTTTACTCTGTTGGACTAACGTGAGGAAACAAGGCCTGATAAAGCAGGGCTTGGAATTCGAATTATTCTTTTAATCACGTTTTCTGCAGCTGTACAGACGGAAAAAACACGACAAACCGCAAAAATAATACCTAAAGGAAGAACCAAATACTTTAAGAAATACATCTTTGGATGCTGCAGCATTGCGTTTCCCTTCACGTGAACTGCAAAGCCCAAACTTGCTCCAGCATGATGGGCACAAAGCCAGCTTCATGAAGATATGGGTTGTGAGTGGAAGATCTTCAGTTACAGAGCTTTGACCTCAAACATTATTAAACGTGAATGAATTGTTCAATAAAGAATCTTATAAATCCCCCAAATACTTAATGTACACAGCCTAGGTGAGAACTTCCTGAAGAAAATTTGAACTATTCGACAATGTGTTACAATTTTATGTAAAAGTGAGTGACCCACCGTAGGGGCAGCAGCAGGGGCAGGGGGCGTCTGTGGGCTGAGGGCAGGAGTGGTGCAGGGGGAGGGTTGTGTCACTATCACCTGGAGCCCACTGCTGTCCGCTGTAGACGGACTGACCATCGCAGCCTGCTGAGATTCTGCTTGACACACCAGCACCTGGAGAACGTAATCAGTTAACATGAACAGTTCAATTCATATTTAGACCTGCGTTTCAAGTCATTCATTTTTTTATTGTCATATACGCATTACAACAAAGTGGCATGGATTCTTCGCATATTCCAGTGATGTCACGAAGGTTAGGGCACAGGGTAATATAATTATATTAAAAACAAAAATCAGATGTCAGTGATTTACCACTAGAGGCCGCTCTCATAATGACAGCCTTGTTTTGTTTGACACTAACACTAAAGCTCGCCCACAGGAGCACAATTCTTCTCAGCTTTACGTTTCCAACAGGTTTGTTCTCCTCAGTGAAGCCCCCGAAGAGAAGAGCTCTTGTTATAGGAGACTCTATTCTGAGGCATGTGAAATTAGCGAGGCCTTTACGGTGTATACCGGGAGCCAGGATCCGGGACATAGCGGGTCAGCTTAGGTCACACAGGAGCTAATGCCTTCAACATTCTTAGGTTACTAAGAGTAACATTGTAGATGTGTGTAAATTAGCGAAAGCAATGTCCGATGCAGTAATATGTTTTGCGCAGCGTGGCAATGTAGCTTACAGCGGGTCATGGTCACTGAACAGCTGGATGTCCAAATAGTGCTCCAAAACAATGTGGGCGTCATAGATAATAGGAGCAATTTGAGGCAAAGGCTGGCCTGTTAGGGGGGGACGGTATCCATCCCAGTCGGGAAGTGCTGCTCTCATTTCTTGTAATATTGGTCATAGTCTCAAAAAATGCACTAGTTAACCAGTGACTGTACAGAGCCAAGGCCAGGGAGCAGACAAACAGGCGAAACCGACCGTCTGCTAGTCATCACTCAGGACTCACCATATTCAGACTGTATCTGTCTTTACACCAACATAAAATATTTAGCGTCTGAAAGCAGGTATAGGTAGAGTCTGGTTCCTCTCAAGGTTTCTTCCTTATGCATCTCGAAGTTTTTCCTTCACTACAGTCACCACTTATAAGGACCAAACTTATTCATTCTTTATCACCAAATTATCTGTGTAAAGCTGCTTTGAAATAATGTGCATTGTTTAAAGTGCAATACAAATTCAAATCGAGTTGCAAAAATTTAAGCGGAAAAATGTAGTTTCGAAAAAAAAAAGAAAATAGAGATATAAATAAAAATATATAGAAAAAAGAGATTCTGCCAAGCAGTAAACTCAGTCCTCACCTCTTGCATTGGGCGCTCAGTGCTGCTCGGTTTGGGCGTGTTCTCCACAGGCAGCTCAGTTTTCACAACTTTGCTGGAGCTCTTGCAGGGCGTCTGCAGGGACTGGATGGTAAAGGTGGAGTAAAGCCCAGACTTCATGTAGTCGTTACGGGAGCTGCGCTGCACTGAGCTGGGAGACGAGCGCTGAGGCAGCAGGCTCTTCGACAGGGAGGCAGCTGTAACGCTTGAGCACCCCGAAGCTTTAGATTGGACAGACGCCTCCGCTTTCTCTCCGCTGATGAGCTTCTGGGCGTCCTCGGGGCTTCTGAGGCCGTCAGCCGAGTTAGGATCAGGAAAGGTCACAAACTTGTAGACGAACTTCTGACCGCTGACTTTCTTTATTATGTTCTGGAAGGAAAAAAAGGTAAATTCAAGTGACTCGAATCAATAATATCGACAAGCTCAAAAACAGCTACCATCAGGATGAACATCTCGCTTACCTTGTCGTAGTAGTAGCGTAGCGCGCGGCTTAGCTTATCGTAGTTCATGTTGGTTTTGTTTTTGCGAAGCCCCCAGAGACGCGCCACCTCCTCTGCATCCAGCAGCTTGAACTCGCCGTCGTTGGACGTCCAGGAGATCAGGTGCCGCTGGTTCTGATCATCCAGGAGGTGCAGAAGAAACTGCCACAGCGTAATGGACGGGTCCATTGCTGCACAAAAACATGAACAATACGTGCATATAAATATGTTACATGGACTTTCGTGGTTCGTCATCAAAACACAAAGTTGGTGGCATACCATTGTATACGATGACTTTGTATGCGGGAAAATCAAATTCTCCCTTCGAACTCAGAGACCCAAACCTGATCCAGCATTAAAATACACAAAGTCAGCTTCATGAAGGTATAGGTTGGAGTGGAAGATGATCTGCTGTAGAGTTTAAACCCAATTGAAGACCTTAGTCATGAATCTTTCACACAGACTGCACCCTAGGCCTCCTCACCTCACCTACATCAGTACCTGACTGGCTGAATGACCAAAGATCTAGTGGAACATCTTCCCAGAAATGTGGAGGCTTTATTGCACTAAATAAAGACTAAATATGGAATTTTCAAAAAGCACATACCAAGCTTATTCTCGGGTTTCCACAAAATATTTGTGCTGCGCTGGATCAAGGGCAAAGGTCCACATTATTAGTGGACAAATCAGTTAGCAGAATAAAACAACCTTTTAATCAATGTAAAGGTTTCTCGTCTGCGCACAACCTGGGAACGTTTCTACTTCGTTCTCAATTGCGATGACCTTCTATTTTGATATCGTGACCATGTGACCAGCTATTGGCTGCACAGCTCTGAAGTATATGGGGACGAGCGAGGCCGAGTCGGAGATAAGAGCGGTATTATGAAGAGCTCAAGGAGAACATTTCTGCTATACAGCACCAGGGAATATGTTTAATGTAGGAGATGGAGATTTAATATTAGTATAAAAAATTGTAAAAAGCTTTGATATAAAATTCGCTAAGACGAGATGAAAAGCTGAAGGAGCTGAAATGTAAAAAACCAAAAATAACTGATAGTAAAAACATTTTCATTTGAATAATAAAAATAATAATAATCATCATCATATTATAATGCTATTATTTATTAATACACTAACAGACTCAGGAACAGTTTTTACCCCAGAACCATTCGAGAACTGAACATCAACTATTTGCACCACACACACTTGCGGTAATTCACTTTACAGACTTTTACCTTGTATTTATTTATTTCCAACTGTACAATCTGTATAAAATCATTGTATGTGCAATACCTTAATATTTAAATGTGCATTGCTTTAATAGCTTCCGATTTCCTTGTTTGGACGCCGAATACAGACTACCGCCACCTGCTGGTAGGAGAGAGTAATGTTCTTTCTGTTCGAATTTGCAACACAATCGTCCGATGACGATTAATGATTAAAAAAATGGCAAATCATTTGGCAAATTACAATACAATCGTAGATGATTTATATCCTGCACTCCTACCGTACTGTAGAAACCTTACAGTTTTGTATTTGTATCGGATTTTTTAAATTTCAAATAGCTGTCGTCATCGTAAGATTGAAGAAGCTCAGTTTGAACGATCGTAATGGAACACCTTCGTGGTGGGATGAGAACTGTTTTCTTCATCATGAAACAATGAAACATTCGGACCATTGAGGGGTTTTTTTTGTCTATTTTTTGGAATTATTTTCTCCAAAGAAAACAAAAAAAAGAGAGAGAGAGAGAGAGAGAGAGAAAGAGAGAGAGCGAGCATGTGGTTTTGACAACTGATATAATCTCAGTCCCGGTGTTCATGCGACTCGCGTTTGCAGACCCGGACAGGAGGCTGAGAGCCGAGGAGTTCGTTTCTAGAGCGTTTTTTCAAACACGCAAATCATCCATATTATCCTTCCCCCTTCCCTTCGTATAATTACGCAAGGCGCGTTGAACACCTTAGAAACCATCGCCATGGTAAAAGCGTTGAAGCAACAGTAACTATGGAGTAAAGACAGCGTGTGAGAGCTCCTGCGTCAGGCTGAAATGACTGATAACACAATTACGCTGGACTTTTTTGCAACAGCGGAGGAACACTAATGTAACACATTACAGTCGAACTGCAAAGAGCTCCGAAACACAAAGAGCTATTTTTATTTTTTATATATTAGATTTCCATTTAGATCCTGGAGTCAAAGAAATGTTACTCAGGTTGCATCACAGGATCCACAATCCACAAGGTCTCTTCCATTATTCCATTTGCTCTTTGGTCTGAAGAACAAAATTGAACAGATGTTCTTTTCACTTAATGAAATAGAAAAAACAGGTACAGGAGCAGGTCTGGAGGCATCGTGCTTCCTCTGTGGATGGAGGTTGCTTCAAATCCTTTAGTCTCTTCAGTTTCATCCCAGACAAACTTGATGATATTGAGATCAGGGTTCTATGGAAGCCAAAATGATTACTGTAGAACTCCTTGTTCTTCTCTACGAGATTGGTGGGATGTTTGGGGTCATTGTAATGCTGAGGAACAAATTTGGGGCCGAACTGAAGCCTTCTTGATGGTATTGCATGCTGAATAAGTATCTGTCTATGGTGTATAAAAAGTTCGGAGACCTTTGTTACAGTGTGTTTTGGTGAACTGGAATATGTGAATGTTTTCCAAACTCATATGTTCCCTCAGGTTTGTTAATAGTGTTGTGGTGGCTACCTTTTATCCCAAAGCTCCTTTATGTCTGTTTTACCATCTGGCTCTCCCTTTCAGTTATGTCCAAATGTCCATCCTGATCTTTCATAAGTATCCTGTAATCCTGCCCTCTTCTTCCTGGACCTCCATCCCAACTCCCCAGGTTGGAGTTCTTCTCAACTAGAAACCACTCTCTCCATATGAACAGCCCAAAGATCCATGAGGTTACTGTAACAAGTTGGAGAGCCATGAAGATGGATTTGGACTGTAAGTATTAGAGGTTGGCTGATCGTATTTTACCAATAGCAATAATTAGGATCGTAATTGCCGATAACTAGGGATGCAAAATTCTGGGAATTTTCAAGATGGGAAAATTTCCATGGGAATTAACAGGAATAAAAAGGGAATTACAATTATTGCAGGTGAGTCTATAACAGGGAATTTAAATGAACATATTACTATTTTTTATATTTTTGAAATAAATATTATGTTCTACTTACAATTAAATAACATTTTTAAAATCTATTTTTTTGTATCTGTATTAGTTTGAATGCATGGCAGGTTACGAAAATGTTTATATTTGTTTGTATAGGATACGTTTTTTATATACATTCAAATTCAATTAAAATCTAAATTAAATTTCCTTATTCCTATACATTCCCATAAATTCCTGGTAGGTGTCCAACTTGGAATGTTTCCAAAAATCCCCAGATGAAGTTTTCAACAAATCTTTGCCCCCTTGAAAACCTACCGATCAATAAAAAAAAAACCCATCAAAAAAAAAAAAAAAAAAAAACTGAACTGAAACATGAAAATGTGCTAAATTAAATTCTTCTTTCGCCTGCTCCGGTTAGGGTTCGCCACATCTGTTCCTCTTTCTCCATACCACCCTGTCCTCTATATCTGCCTCATAAATATATGAATTCTATAAATCAATATAATTATATAAACAATAAATTATAATTAATAAATATAATATAGCGCTTTCTGCGCAGCCTGCAGTCTCACATGTAAAAAACAAACAGGGGTTGATTTGCCTGTAGAGGCCGCTCTCGTGACAACAGCGGAACTTCTCAGCCACACCATAAACGGATGCAACCTGGAAAAACTATCGGTATGGATTTTTGCAGATAGTTTTAGCAATCAATTGATTAATCAGCAAAACCGATTAATTACTTGACCTCTAGTATTTCTTATAAACTATTTCCTTCACAATTTAGGGTACAATTTCAATCAATTTTTACCCTCCGGTCTCCATTAGTGAACCGTAGCGAACCTCAACAGTGATGGAACTATAAGGAATAAACATGTGGTAGGTCTGGTTCCTCTCAATGTTTCTTCCTCTTTCTCCCCTCCAAAAAGAGATACACTTATGACGTTCAAATTTTAATTGCAATATCTATGTATTTCTATAAAGCTGCTTTCGGACAATATCATTGTTAAAAGCGATGTACAAATAAAATTGAAAAGATTGTTTATTCTTTTGTGAAAGTTTTCTCTTTATTTCCTTATGGCTGCTGGTCTCTGAGAGCGACCAAACTAAATTCGTTGTAACTACAATGGCAAAAAAGTCTATTTATCTTTATCTATGTTGTGTTCGACACATTTATAGTAGGGTCACGGTGGTGCAAACTGTGAAGTCCTTTACTTCTTGACGAATACAATCAAAGCAAAAAGTGGGCGGGATTAGATTAACATTCTTGGTCGCATCTATTGCCAGCAACCAATCAAAGCAAGCTTATGCCGAGAAGGTGTATGGATAGCTACACATGACAATCTGTAATGGTAGAGAGGTATTGTTCCCCAAATCCAGGTTCTTGAAGATCATTCTGAAGATCGGACTGCAGTGTGTCGTCATGTCGTCACCGCAGTTCTTTCACAATGCTTATTTTCACAACAAGTGTCACACAGCTATTACTCACTACTCAGTGGCGCATCTGTGGAAATGATGCAAGGACCTCTGAAACATTCGGACCCTTACACACGTATTACTCAGAGGCAGAAATGAAGGACAATCGGGGTGAAAGAGTGGAAAGTTCAAACGTGATGCTTGTTTGAGCTAAACAGTAAGTTGACCGACCTCATGACCCGTCCTGCGTCGACGATTAGGTGTAATTGGATTGGTCGAGGCTAGCATGCTGAGGTAGAGCGCCACATCTGCATTTCAATAGTACAAAACTATATTGCAGGGTTACGCCACCTAGACCTGATTTCAGGAAATTAACCCATAAAATAAAGCTGATATTAGCTGCACACACGTACAAACCGCACTAAGGATCTTAAACACAGGAATGGAGACAGCCAATCAGAACGCAAGTGTACAAAAACAGGGTTTTTCTTTAAGTTCTGTCGTATAAGACCTGAGAAGCTCCGCCCCCTTTATTCTTGCATTCTGTCACAGTAAACTGAGAAGAAACAAACATTATCCATTTCATCTCCGAGATTTCATTATGTTCATAAAGAGATTTTTTTTAGTATTTCTGAAAAATAAAAGAGGTCTAAATTAAAGTGGAAGGAAGAAAGAAAAAAGGATTTATAATCGAAGGAAAGAGGAAAAAAATTACGATTTAAAAAGGAAGAAGGGAAGTAGGAAGCGAAGGAATAAACTGAGGCTTTACAAAGAAATAAAACTTTCTTGCTTTCATCCTTTCTTTGTACATACTTAATTAGCGAAGGAAGGAAAGAAAAGGAAAAAATAACAAAGGAAGAAATGAAGGAAAGAAAGATGATGGGATGTATTTGCAAAGAAAGAAAGGAAGAAAGAAAGAAAGAAGGAGGAAAATATGAATGTGCAAGAAAAGAAGGAAAAAATAAGAATTCAAAAAAGAAGGAGAAAAGGAAGGGAAGAATTTGAATGATTTACAAAAAAAGAAAGAAAGAGGTATGAATTTACAAGGAAGAAAAGAAAGCAGGATTTATGTAGTAAGGAAGAAAAAATATGGACAGATGGATAGATAGATGAAAAAAAATTTAAAAGAAAGAAAGAAAGAAAGAAAGAAAGGAGCTACACTCATGCTATATTGTGTATATATCATTATCACAAGGCTGTTACAGTGTATTGAATAAAAGCAAACACACACACACACACACACACACACACACACACACACACACACACACACACACACACACACACAGACACAGACACACCTGTTTGCGCAGAAGGGAGGGGGTGAATAAAAGAGCTGACAGAGAGGAGGAGGAGGAGGAGGAGGAGGAGGAAGGGCCAGCATAAATCTGCTTTCAGGCTCGATGACCTCAGGAGGACGAAGAGACGCCTGTGATCTTTAATAGCCAATTACCTTCAGCTCTCCGCCACTGAGGCCTGTAATCACCAGAAACACCTCCAACATCTCCTATACCTCCACCAGCTTCAACATCTCCTACACCTCCACCACCTCCAACATCTCCACCACCTCCTACACCTCTACCACCTCCATCTCCACCACCTCCTACACCTCTTCCACCTTCAACATCTCCTACACCTCCAACATCTCCACCACCTCCCACACCTCTTCCACCTTCAACATCTCCTACACCTCCACCACTTCCAACATCTCCTACACCTCCACCACATCCAACATCTCCACCACCTCCAACGTCTCCTACACCTCCTACATCTCCTACACCTCCACCATCTCCAAGATCTCCAACAAATTCAACATCTCCAACACCTGAGAGCAGCTAACAATTAAAGTTAGCATAAGATCAGGAGACACCAAACACACACACACACACACACACACACACACACACACACACACACACACACACAAAAACACAAAAACACAGAATCAGCACCATATATTATACAAAAATAGAAAGAAAGAAAAAAAGAAAAAAAATTGCAACCTATGGAAGGAGTATGAAAAGAAAGAAAGAGCAGGAGGAGAATAAAGAAAAAAGAAGATAAAAATAACATTATATTGTAAACATGATCACTACTACATAGCTATTACAGCTATTACTACATATTCATTACACACACACACACACACACACACACACACACACACACACACACACACACACACACACCCATTTCATGGTGTGACCCTGTGCTCAGGTTTCTATCACTTGACCTCCCTTTCTCTTTCCTGGGTGCTCAGGTTTCCTCCCTCTGTGAAAAGCACATGGGACGTGTCCTATCTACGCTACAGTGCGTCTGGGAGTGGAGGAGAGACCCGGTGTCCCGTCCAGCCCGTATTCCCGACTGCTGTTTGGTATTCCCGGGATACACTCCGGGTCCTGACCAGGAGAAAGAGCTTACAGAGAGACTGGAGAATGAAAACAGAATAAAAAGCTGAAGCAGATGATCCAACACGTCCAGACTGACGGACAACCTGAGGGACATGAAACCCGTCTGGGTCACGTCTGAGAGTCACGCAAAGCTTTTTTTCGGGAAGTTTTGTGGCAATTTATTTCAACACCTCACTACATGATGAATTGTGGCAAGTGTGGGTTGGAATGCTGAGGTTCTCTGGAACGTCCACCTCATGTTCAGACGTCAGAAGCACGTGAAACGCGGAGTGCTATGACGCTACGCTCCAGCTCCTGTCTGGTCTCACTATTTCGAGGCACTACTATTCTGTAAAATCTGTGAAGAATATCCGAGTGGACAGACCTGATCTTCTGGTTTACGGAGAGACGTTTGGTGGTGAACACGCCGAAACGCGCTACACGGAAATAGTAAATTTGCAACAATCACACTCTTATATATAAACACTGCTGAGCTTTATCAGCGACATCGCACTGAAAATGACGAACAAAACAACTGCTATGGTCTCAAACTGGGCTCACTCTGGTCTCGCTTGCTCTTGTCTCGCACTGGACTCACATTTTTCTGGCCCTGGTTTAATAAGCTTTGATCTTATAGCTCTGGTATCAAACTGGACTCATTCTGGTCTCACTACTTCCACGAGCTTTGATCCTAAACTGGATTTGCCCTGGTCTTGCTCACTCTGGTCTCACACTGGACTCACTCTTGTCTCTCTCTGGTCTCACACTAGTCTCACCCTGGTCCTATTAGCTTTAGTGGCACTAGCTCTGATCCCACACTGAACTTGCTCACTCTGGTCTCACACTGGACTCACCAAGGTCTCCCCCTGGAATAGTTTAGGTCTACCTCTGGTTTCACCCAGCTTTAGTCTAGAGAAGTCTAGCTCAATCTGCTATCGCTCTGGATTCACAATGGTCTCATTTTGGTCTCATGGGAAGCCGACTCAATCCAGCAAATCAACACTGTGTTTTTTAATCGCAGCGCTTTTTTTTCACCCACGAGACATAAACCAAGAAACAAACTCCTGAGAAAGAACGACATTTTTGAAAGAGAAAAAAAAAAAAGAGAGATTTGAAATCAAAAATCTAAACTCACTCTGCAGTTTCCCCAGGGGCATTTACATGTACACACACACACACACACACACACAGCTCTGGATTACTGGTCAGAAGGTCAGGGGTTCGAGTCCCACCACAGCCAAGTGCTGCCAATTAAGGGGCATCAAGCGAAACCCTTAACCCTCGCTTGATAATGAACTCTGACCTGAAAGGTCTGAATCTGTTCCGATTCCAAATCTTTACCCTCCTTAAGTACCGGCCACTTTATTAGGAACACTTTATAAAAAATGTATTAATTAATTAATTAAAAAAGGCAAGAAAAACATGAATCAAGATCTAGCAAGTTTGACTTTATAGATCACTTTTTTTTATTTATTTTGAAGCTTTTCACACCGTATTCAACTCTCTAATCCAATTTATTTAAATTTTGCGTTACGAAAATAAAACAGCAGACATTCGGTGATCAATTTACAAGCACACTAATGAAAAAGAACAAAAAAAAAAAAACAGTCTGGCAGACGAGAGACGCACGGAACTCCCGAGCCGTCCCGAATCAACCTGGAGTGTTTCCTAGGTGTTTTAAAACATCCTCAAATAATAAGCAGAATTTTCAATCCTTGTCTAATGTCTGCATGAACTTCCTGCATCCTTACAGGTTTCCTCCTGGTACTCCAGTTTCCTCCAACCTCACAAAGCACACACGGTAACAACTTAACCCTAAACTCTTCACCTTTGTGTGCGAGCGTATAAACAACAACCTGCATATGACCTGCTGATCCTCTTCTCCCTAACTCTGGTCTCACCCTGGACTCACTTTGGTCTCACTAGTTCTGCACTCAAACTCGACTCGCTTTGGTCTCACGCTGGTCCGCCGTCATACCCAGCGTTCCCGCCACAGTCTCCTGATCTAGCAGACTTCTCGAAGAGGACACTTATTTCACACCTGCCGATGCCCGAGATCTCCACATCCAACAGGTAAGGAGCTAAAGGAGAATTTGGCAGCCAGCGTGTGCGTGCAAAAGCGTGATCAGGAACCGTGCATGCAGCATCTCGTTCTTCATCAGCTTTTCATTCGAACATCATGGGAAAGGAAATCATTGTGAAGTGTCAGAGGGTAAAACAACAACAAACAAACAAACAAACAAACAAATGCAGTCTGGAATCAAACAAGTCAAATGTGTGTGGGTTTATGAATTACCTGCTCAGGTTTAGTGCATGCTTGTATTTTGATGCATGTGTGTGTGTTTATTACATGTACACACACACACACACACACACACACACACACACACACACACACACACACATACGTTTGCATGCATGCACAGGGGAAAAAACATGGAAAGCAAAGAAGAAGGAGAAGGAACTCACCACTGATGAGAGGGTTGGGATCCATGTTTGGTTCGCTTTTGGATTGGATTCGACCCCCCCTCCCCCGCCCCCCCAAAAAAGAGATCAGACCCAGGTCCACGTGTGTGCGTCTAGACCGCTTTCCAGAACCGAGACGAGCGCGATTCGCCTTCTGGATTACATAAGGTGATGCTGGGGTGTATATGCACCTCTTCCTCCATGTTAGCTAGCAAGCTAGCTCTGTGTGTGTGTGTGTGTGTGTGTGTGTGTGTGTGTGTGTGTGTGTTTTCCCTTTTCCCTTTTCCCTTACGACCACCGCTCAAGGCACTCACGGCTTGGAATTCTTAACAGGAGAGCAAAAAAAAATGAAAATAAACGTCGATCACGTTTCCTGAGAATAAACAAATAAGGTTAGTTCATTATTCTAACATGGTTACGAGCCCCCTTCTTCTTCTTCTTCTTCTGCTGCTGTTACTGCTGTTGCTGCTGCTTCTTCTTCTTCTACTACTACTACTACTGCTTTCGTGCTAAATCATCATGAGTTTCCTCCACACTGTCTGAAGCAACCTGTTCTCGTTCCCCACCATAGTGGAAACCTCCACCCTCTAAAGTTCCCTGATCATAAAACACAAATATTCCTTTCCCCAAATTCACGTCGCTTCCTGTTCTGTCTCAAAAAAAAAAAAAAAAACACGCTGGTTATAACTTCACTTCACTACACTTCACTTCTCTTCTCTCTCTTTCTCTTTCTTTCACTCTTTCAGTGGGGCGCCTGCGTCACGTGACGTCAGGGAAACGAGAAGAAGAAGAAGAAGAAGAAGAGAGGGGGTGGAAGCAAAACCAAAAAAAAAGAAAAGAAAAGAAAAGAAAGAAAGCGAGTGAAAAGATGAAAAGCAGAAGGATGACAATAATGTATTATGCACGTGTCAATTCCAAGAGAGGACAACAACACAAAAACACACAATCCTGTTCCTACACACAGCAGGAACCTGACCACAGGGGCTGCAATCACTCACAGCAGGTGCCAATACTTTTGCATCCCCTTTTGCATTGTTGTGTTGGTTGATCAAATTTATTGCCATTCCCGACATATGTGGAGACACACAAGGAGCATACAGGTGCAACATCTAGAAACATCTAAATGTACATGGGATTATAGACATAAAACATAAAGAGGTATATGAGCATTTAAAACCCATATATTACACATATACCTAAATAATAGATAACATAAACTATATAACATAAACTATATAATATACATATACCTATATAATATATAACAAACTATATAATATACATATACTATATAATATATAACATAAACTATATAATATACTATATAATATAATATATAACATTTTAAATAAAAACCTGATGGCCTCTGCCAGAAAGCTGAAGATGGGTCGTCATTGGGTCTTTCAGCAGGATAATGATCCAAAACATGTGGCAAAATCTACACAAAAGTGGTTCAGCAGTCACAAACTCAAGGTCCTTCCATGGCCATCTCAGTCCCCAGACCTCAACCCAATTGAAAACCTGTGGGGCGAGCTAAAGAGAAGAGTGCATAAGAGAGGACCCAGGACACTGGATGATCTAGAAAGATTGTGCAAAGAAGAATGGTCAAAAATCCCTCTCTCTGTGTTCTCCAATCTTGTGAAATGTTATAGGAGGAGATTAAGTGCTGTCTTGTTGGCAAAAGGAGGTTGTACAAAGTATTAACATCAGGGGTGCCAATAATTGTGGCACACATGATTTCAATTTCTTTTTTACTAAATGTGTGATTTTTTTTACCACCAATGTAATGTACTTAAATAAAAGGTTGGATTTTTCTCTTTTTTTGCATTTGGGTTCTATGTTTTTTTAGAAGTCCACGACCACATCTTAAACAGGGGTGCCAATAATTGTGGAGGGCACTGTACATATACTATATAAAAATATACATATACTATATAATATATAACATAACCTATATAATATACATATACTATATAATATATAACATAAACTATATATTATACATATACTATATAATATAATATATAATATATAACATAAACTATATAATATATAACAAACTATATAATATACATATACCTATATAATATATAACATAGAAACACATTTTTACATCCTCTGATTGGTTGGTCAGAAGGAAACTGTTACGGCCGAGTTTGACTGGTAAAACACGTGTGTAGCTCTGCACACATTATTACATCTGAGTAGGACTTTTTTTTATGCCTATGGAGAGAAATTGTTTTGGTTTTGGACATAATTAAAAATCTATTTTGAAGAAAAGATAGACATGGTGAGGAGGTCGGGCAACCCTGAAGCTAGCTAGCGTGTCTCATCCCGGAAAGGGTTTGTGAATACGAGCGCTACCACTGGATTACAGCCTCTGAGGGGCGCTGCACATTATAAGTCTGTGTCTCTGGTGAGTAGGTTCTATTTTATATACATTTTTATGTTTTGGTCATGTTATTATACAAACATTGATTCTGACTGGTCCAGATGATGTAGGTGCACAGTTGCGGTTGTAGTGTAAAGGTTTGGAGCTTGCTTTAGTAAAAAAGTATTTACCCTCTAAATGTGGAATTCCTCTGCATCTTTTTTAGGAGAGCAACGATTCTAATTCTCAAATCCTCAAAGACTCTTTACCATGAGGTCCATGTTGAACATCCAGTGGTCAGTATGAGAGAATAGGACTCTACACACATCTGTATGGTTCTGACAGGCAGACAAGAACATGAAGATGAGGAACAGTACTTTGCACATTTACACCATGTACAGCTGTTATCACTTAGTGTGTGTATATATATATACACACACACACACACACACACACACACACACACACACACACACACACACAAAAGTGAGTACACTTATGCACCAAGTCTCAAATCGAGCACCAAAATCCGCCATGATGCACACATCCGGCAATTAAAACCGTCCGTGTGGAAACATTGTATAATAAAATATAATATAATATATAATAAAATGTATAATAATTTTGTCAATAAGCATTTGTTAATGGCCATGTTGATTACAGAATTAATTTAAGGTACACATACAACAGATAAAAATGTGCAAATCATTTGCAATTAATCATGAGTTCATTCATGACAATCAATATAACATATAATCTATATAAATCTACATATACTTACATAACCTCTGTAAACCTGCGGGTATATATATATACACACACATTCAGGGAATGATAGTATGATTGTTGTTCTCAGACTCATTGCATTATGTTCACACTTCCGGTTTTGATTGGAGGAAGTAACGACTGTCAAAAATTCCTAACAGTTACAAATTTGGTGTTTTTTTTATGTAGACAGATTAATTCCAGAATGAAACAATTGTTGTTGCTTCACCCAACCAGGAGCTTCTGCCTATCATTAGGATTTGACTAATCAGATCATTCAGCCCATAGTAGAGCCATACAAGAGGCTTCTGCACCTTATTAGGGCTTTGCCCAGGCAGGGTCTTACAGCAAAACATCAGACTTATTCCAACAAGTGCATCTTGTCCAAATGGATCTTCATCCAACAAAAGGATGTTATAATAGGGCTTTTTCCAAAAAGAAGATCTTGTCCATTATGAAACTTTGTCCAACAAGAGGCTTCTGCCTGTTATGAAGCTTCGTCCACAAGAAGACTATTCCCAATCTTGGGACTTTGTCCATTAAGAGCTCTGTCCAACAACAGAATATTGCCTGTCAGGAAGCTTTGCCCATGTGGAGGATCTTATCCATTTTGGAGTTTTATCCAACAAGATGCTTCTGTCCAGTATGGAGCTTTGAATGTGAGCATGTTACGGGATTTGTCCAATGAGAGTCCAGTCCATTATGAAGCTTTGTCCAGCAATGAGATATTATAGGGTTTTGTCTGCAGTGTTACACTAAACATGTTGTGTGTTTTTTTTTTTTTTTTTAGCAATTTACACTTACATTAGTAAGAAATGAATTCCTTTTTTTTTTTATTCTAGTCATGTTGTGTTGGATCCGGAGTCGATCCGAGGAACACACGTGTGCGGACGTCCTACCTGGCACTCTGCTTTAGAGTAATAAGTGAATGTAATTTTTTTTATATCCCGTTTCATTTTCATCTCATCAACTCCAGCTGCCTGCACGCACTCAGGGAGAAGGCCACGCTAAATACGTGACGCGTGCTTGTTGTGCAACGAGTCCATTTGGACCCATGCGTCTTTGTAGGAAAGAAATATAAATCTATTTTAGGAAGCTGGTCTTACACTCCTGCCGCTATTCAACATCTAGTTTCCATGGCAACCTGGATGGCCGTATCCGTCACGGCGAAGCAGCCGAGCTGGAACGCCTCATCGTCTTCCTCGTTCCTTATGCAGGAACGGTGAGTTAGTTACCTGTGAACCCATGACTGGTTCTTGATCAGATGTATAAAGTACGAGGAGCTTCTCATTTCTAATTAGAATGGATGGAAGGTGGAAGAACATCAACTTCTAAGGATCATTTTGACCTCCAAAAATAGTGTCAGGATTACAGCCATCAACTACATTACCCATCAGCCCCCTGCACGTCACATGACTTACTCACGCGTGACTGATTTCTCATACCCGTTTCTGGTCACTTTGCTCCTGGTCAGTGGTTAAAATGTTGGACCTTGGATTAGAAGATCATCAGGTAAGAAGACAAACACGACGGACAAGAGAAAGATGAAGAAAGAAAAAATAATTAAGGATACAAATATAAGCCAAAAATATGAAGAAAAAGATGAAAAGAACAAAAAAGCTGAAGCAAGAAAAAAAATTCAAAGAATAAGAATAAAAGGTAAGTATAAATAAAACAATGTGGAAAAAAATTTACAGAAATAACAATAAGAGAAAAAATTTAAAAAGAAAGAAAAATATGTAAGAATAAAATCATAGAAAGAAACAGAGGGGGAAAAAAAGGTTTAAAGAAAAGACTCCCCAAACCCAAAAACAAAAAGAAGAAAAGAAAGAACAAAAAAGACCAAGCAAAAAGAAAACAATAAGAAAAGATACAAGATGAAGAAAGAAAGAATAAAAAGTAGGCATAAAATAAAATAAAAAACTTACATAAAAAGCAAGAAAAAAAAGAATGAATAAAGAACAGAAAGAAAGAACAAAATGATTAAAATCAAAGAGATGAAAAAATAACAAGGTATAAAATAAAAAAAAAAGAAACTCAAAGCAAGAATAAAAAAGAAAAGGGGGGGTTAAGAAAGAATTTAAAGAACAAAAATAGAAGAATGAAATAAAGAAAGGAACAGATTAAGAAAGAAAATGAAAAACAGATGAAAGAATAAAAGGAAAGGAAGTATAAAACCCAGGAAAGAAAAAGTATTAAATGAAAGATTTAAATAAAAAAATAAAAATAAATAAAAAGCAATGAAAAAAAGAAGTCCTTATCCAGTTATTCATATATCAAAGCAGATGAGGTTCGAGGGCCTTGTTCAGGGGCCCAACATGTAATGTGGTGTTGAATATGATTGGTTTCTCTCAGATCCATGAGGAGCATCGTGTCTGATGATCTGGTGACTTCATTAAGGATCTGCATCAGTAGTGAGTCACTGATTTCTTTTCTTTCCCAAAAAGCAGTTAGTCACAGGCAGGAGGCTTCAGATCACAACACACTTTATTCGACTGTAACAGTAAAACCTGTTAAAATACACACACACACACACACACACACACACACACACACACACACACCACTTTACAGTACAGAAGCTTCTGCAGCCGTGCCTCCGCTGCCACCATCACCATCATCATGCACTCAAAACACCTCCTGCCTCGTCGTCTCGGGAAGATCCTTCAGACCCTGTAGCTCCCTCAGACCCTGTGGAGGACATCGAGACCTTTTACTCAAACAACTGATCCAAAATAACGATTTATATACAGCTCCAATTTCATCACCTGTATGCGAGTGTTCATGCAGGAGGACAAAGACTATTCCAGAAAATAAACATTAAATAAATAAATAAATAAATATCCATAAATAATTAATCAAAAGAATCAAAATTGAATTGACAACAGAATAGAATTAAATGTAAAAAAATCAAACGACGATCAAATAAACTTAAAAAAGAAATAATTAACAATCGAACAATACAAATATATCAAAGGTTAAAAAATAAATAAAAATTATAGAAAATAGAATAGAATAGAAACTGACCTCCAGAACCATGCGGATGTGCGCTTTGATCTTCGCCGCGTCTTTGCTTAGAACATCGCTGTACCTAAAACGGGAACGAGAGGAAAGTAAATAACGCTGAACGTGAATTTGGGGTGACGTGACGAGTTCGTGACGGAGACGAGCGAAGAGCTCACTCTGTAAGCTGCCCGGTTTTCTTCTCGATGAAGGTCAGCGCTTCTGAAAGAGTCAATTCCAGGAAAAATCCGTATCCGACCGCAACGAAGATTCTGGAAGTGTCCGGTCTGGAAAAAAAAAAAGAATCCAACATAAGTGGAACATCCAGTGATTCAGGGGTGAATGAATGAATATTATTCACACTATTGACCAAAAGTTTGTGCACACCTAACTAAGATCAAATGACAATAAGTTTTTTTAAACATCTCAGTCCATATTTGCTCTCCACTCTTAGATGTTCCACTGGATATCATGGAGATTTTGTGCTCACTCATCCAGTTAGTAGAGTCAGATACTGAGGAAGCCTGGGGTGCAGTCAGCTTGCATTCCAAAGGTGTTCAATGGGGTTGGAGATCTTCATGGAGTTGGATTTGTGCATGTTGTCATGCTGGAAAAGGTTTGGGTCTCCTAGTTCAAGTGAAGGAAAAATGTCATGCTCCGGCATCCGAAGACGACCCAACATTTTGAAAGCACGTACGGCATGTGTGGAAAAGCCGCGTGTCCCAATACCTTCTCAGCTCTGTATCAAGCTGGGAAATGTGAAGAAAGAATTTTCTTCTAACATACAAGCTGCGTTCCTCTGGGACGTGTCCATGAAGTCTTCTTTTCTAAACGTGTCAAGCACCTTCTGCGGTGTGAAAAACACCGACCTGTGAGCCATATCATAAGGTGTGCGGAAGATCATGCTGTTTAAAGCGAGAAACTCGCGTGTGAGGAGAGCTCAGTGACACGTGCGCACGTGCTCATAGTAGCAGACGTGGGAACCCACGTGGTCGGAGCAGCACCGGTTGCTGATGTGAAAAAAAAATCTGATGTCTCCTGTACACAGGACGATGACTTGTGAAGATTGGTGCTCCCTGTGACTGTGTGTGCAGCCTTGTGCTGCCATCTGCTGGCATGTTACCAAACTACTCTCAAAACTTTTTACCACCTCGTATACACGGCATGGTGTCCGAACATCTCAGGATTTGTTAAAGAAACTTACACGTGAGCCTGGACGTAGAAGTTACACCCGAGATCAACATCCGTCTTCAGCTCTTTGCTGCCGGTTTCCTGTAAGACGTAAAGACAAGGTGGTCATGAAGGTGATGCAGGATGAGGATGATGACAGAGTGAAACAGAACTCACCTGGATGCTTTTGATTGTATTCTTCAGCTGAAGGTACTGGGAGATTTTCTCATACACACCATCTCTTTGCTCTAGAACTTTCCTAGATGAAGATGATATGGAAAAATGTGAATACAGGAGGGGGAAAAAATGGGGCAGATGTTCTGATATGTGGTGATGGGATGAAACTGGACTTGTGCTTACTGCAAATCTCTCTTCAGAACATCATTGATGAAGGATTCATACTGCAGCACTTTCTCGTGAATGTTCGGCTTTCCAGAGCTCATTGTGGGAAAGGAATGATGACAGATCACTGAGAACAGAGAAGAAAAGATCCATCATCATCATCATCATCATGTTATAATAAGAGACTTCTTCATTAACTCTATTAACGCATTAATGGTGATTATCAGCAAATAAACCACAAACCAGAGAATTCAGTAAAGTATTTATCTCTAATATTTATATTTATTCTCCCTGAATCACAGCCTCAAAGACTTTAAACCAGTAAATACTAATAAAACACTGAAACATGCGCGTTACCATGCAGGATTTGTTGACACGATACCGGAAATAGTACGCCAAACAACCGGAAGTAAGTAAAACTCGGTTTTTTTCGATTATAATTTTTTTTTTTGTTTTGTTTGTTTTCAGTAAAACACTCTTTTACTTTCTTTTTTTTTTTAAACACATTTTTATAAAAACTCACATTCGGGTGTTTAAATAATTATTTTCAATCCTGCCTTTCCAATCCGATATCCAGACATTGGATATTAGATTAGAGTTCACTTTATAAAAATAAAATGTAATTTAAAAACGCTACTAATTCTAAAAACGTCTTACTATTGTTATCTCTGCGATTTAATTCACTAATTATACTATTTTTAATGATAAAGCAAACAGTTATCTATGTAAAGTCTTGGAATCGAGTATGAAACCGACTCCTGTTTGAGTAGTATAACTTTATATTTAAAGCTTGGAAAAATATAAAAATATGTATTGATTTTAGTTACATTTTAATCGAATTTCTGGCGTACCATTAAATCATTTTGCGACTAAATAATTTCGTTTAGATTTGGGAACTTTTGTGTCGAATCGACTCCGCCAAAGAGTCGACTCTCAACCTTTTCTGAATCGAATTGCACGTCGACGCATGCGCGTTTTACTCCCAGCGCAGCGCTCTGGCTAAGTCCCAAATAGGCACCCGATTTATACGCAGGCGCACTATCTAGAGGACAAAGTAACGGGTTTAGCGACCTATGTAGTGCACTGTATTTTAAAAAAAGGACCTATTTGGGATGCGCCCAGACAAACGGTGCGGTAAAGTTGAAGTAGAGTTTATATGTTGTATTATTGTATTTTCAGAAAATATAAGAGTTTGTTGAAATGTGGATTATGTTAAAAACGTGTTATTTAGTTGTAAAGTATTTATTTAGTTATCTAATTTAATTCGCGGGGTTTATTTTTAACTTTGATAGTTCAACCGGAAGTTGTCCGACTGGAAGTTCCCACATGCGCGTGTCAGTTCATCAGCTGTCCCCGGTTATAAATACTACTAATAAAGTGTGGCGCTCAGGTGAACATGGCGGGTCCAGAACTGCTGTTGGACTCCAGTATCCGTGTGTGGGTCGTGCTGCCGATCGTCTTCATCACGTTTCTGGTTGGAGTTCTGCGCCATTATATCACCAAACTCCTCCAGAGTGAGCGGAAAGTGGAGTTGGAGCAGGTGTCCGACAGGTGACGTGACACACACACACACGCACACACACACACACACACACACACACTCTGCAGTTAGAAATCTATTCTTTTCTTTTTTATTATTATTCTTTTTCAATGGGAAAGTAGAGCACACACGTGCAAAAAAAGTCGCCTCGTGACGTCATATTTTTTATATTGTTTTATTTTTAAGTAGTGATCAGTGATTGGTTATTGGGAACAGTAATGATCAGGGATTGGCTGTTTGGAATAGTATTCACATGTGATTTGCTGTAGGAAAATGATGATCAGCAATTGGACGTTAAAAGCAAAGCTGCCCAGTGATTGGTTTTTGGGAATTGTAATGATCAGTGATTGGCTGATGAGCGGTAACGACCAGTGATTGGCTGATGAGCGATAACGATCAGTGATTGGCTGATGAGCGATAACGATCAGTGATTGGCTGATGAGCGATAACGACCAGTGATTGGCTGATGAGCGATAACGACCAGTGATTGGCTGATGAGCGATAACGACCAGTGATTGGCTGATGAGCGATGACGACGAGTGATTGGCTGATGAACGGTGACGATCAGTGATTGGCTGATGAACGGTGACGACCAGTGATTGGCTGATGAGCGATGGCGACCAGTGATTGGCTGATGAGCGGTAACGACCAGTGATTGGCTGATGAGCGGTAACGACCAGTGATTGGCTGATGAGCGATAACGATCAGTGATTGGCTGATGAGCGATAACGATCAGTGATTGGCTGATGAGCGATAACGATCAGTGATTGGCTGATGAGCGATAACGATCAGTGATTGGCTGATGAGCGGTAACGACCAGTGATTGGCTGATGAGCGATGACGATGAGTGATTGGCTGATGAACGGTGACGATGAGTGATTGGCTGATGAACGGTGACGATCAGTGATTGGCTGATGAGCGATGACGACCAGTGATTGGCTGATGAGCGATGACGACCAGTGATTGGCTGATGAACGGTGACGATCAGTGATTGGCTGATGAACGGTGACGATCAGTGATTGGCTGATGAGCGATGACGACCAGTGATTGGCTGATGAGCGATAACGACCAGTGATTGGCTGATGAGCGATAACGATGAGTGATTGGCTGATGAACGGTGATGATCAGTGATTGGCTGATGAACGGTGACGATCAGTGATTGGCTGATGAGCGATAACGATGAGTGATTGGCTGTCAGGAACAATAATGATGGTTTTCTTTTCCTTGTTTCTTTGTTTGCAGCCAAGTATTAATGCGCAGCCGCATCCTGCGAGAGAACGGCAGGTACCTCCCCAAACAGGTAATCATCTCCAAACGTTTCTTTAAGGCTGAATAAGTGCAGGTCGGAGATCCTGCAGTGATTTTTCTTCATGTTTGTCTCATTGCAGTCGTTTGCTATGCGTAAACACTATTTCAACAACACTGAGACTGGGTTCTTCAAGACGGTCAAGAGAAAAGTGGTTCCTAAAAACCCCATGACTGGTGAGGAACATCTGATGAACTGTAGAGTAGCTCTGAGTTCTGAGATATACACCAAATCTTTTTTTTTTTATTTTAGATACCAGCATGATGACGGACATGATGAAGGGGAATCTCACCAACGTCCTGCCGATGATTTTAATAGGTGGATGGATCAACTGGGCTTTTTCTGGATTCGTCACTAGTGAGTACGACAGACCAGAACTGCTCCTTCTACCAACCCACTCATGGTCAGAAGAAGTTGATCTTCTAGAGCAGTACAGCTTCATGTGAATTTTATTATCATAGTATAAACTTTATTCCGCATTTAGTCTCCATTAGCTGTTGTAATAACCTCCACTCTTCTGAGAAGATGTTCCACTAGATCTTGTGTAGGTTGGTGCTCATTCAGCCAGTTAGTGAAGTCAGGTACTGATGGAGGTGAGGTGAGGAGGCCTGGGGTTCAGTCAGTGTGAAATATTCATTCATGTTTAATAGAGTTGAGATCAGAGCTCTAGAGCAGAAGATCTTCCACCCTGACCCATGTGAAGCATATCTTCATGAAGATGGGTTTGTGCACAGGGGCAGGTCATGCTGGAACAGGTTTGGGTCTTCTAGTGCACAGGGAAAGTTTAATGCTACCACATCAGATGTTCTATACAATTGTGTCCAAATACTTTTGTTCAAACTGGTGTTTTTTTTTGTTCCTTAGCGAAGGTTCCATTTCCACTGACTCTGAGGTTTAAACCCATGCTGCAGAGGGGAATCGAGCTGGTGTCACTGGATGCATCCTGGTGCGTTATAGCTCCTCTTCTCTTCTCATTTCTCTTCTCTTCTCATTTCTCTTCTCTTCTCTTCTCTTCTCAATTCTCTTCATCTTTCTTTTACTTTAGTTTCCCTTTACTTAACCCTAACCCTGATCTGATCCTAAAGCTCTGTGTGTGTCTGAATCTGGAGCTCTGTGTGTGTCTGATCCTGAAGCGCTCTGTGTGTGTCTGATCCTGAAGCGCTCTGTGTGTGTCTGATATTGAAGCTCTGTGTGTGCCTGATCCAGGAGCGCTCTGTGTGTGCCTGATCCTGGAGCGCTCTGTGTGTGCCTGATCCTGGAGCGCTCTGTGTGTGTCTGATCCTGGAGCGCTCTGCTAGTGCACAGGGAAAGTTTAATGCTACCACATCAGATGTTCTATACAATTGTGTCCAAATACTTTTGTTCAAACTGGTGTTTTTTTTTGTTCCTTAGCGAAGGTTCCATTTCCACTGACTCTGAGGTTTAAACCCATGCTGCAGAGGGGAATCGAGCTGGTGTCACTGGATGCATCCTGGTGCGTTATAGCTTCTCTTCTCTTCTCATTTCTCTTCTCTTCTCATTTCTCTTCTCTTCTCTTCTCTTCTCTTCTCAATTCTCTTCATCTTTCTTTTACTTTAGTTTCCCTTTACTTAACCCTAACCCTGATCTGATCCTGAAGCTCTGTGTGTGTCTGATATTAAAGCTCTGTGTGTGTGTCTGATCCTGAAGCTCTGTGTGTGTGTCTTATCCTGAAGCGCTCTGTGTGTGTGTCTGATCCTAAAGTCGCTCTGTGTGTGTCTGATATTGAAGCTCTGTGTGTGTCTGATATTGAAGCTCTGTGTGTGCCTGATCCTGGAGCGCTCTGTGTGTGTGTGTGTCCAATCCTGAAGCTCTGTGTGTGTGTCTGATTCTGAAGCTCTGTGTGTGTGTGTCTGATTCTGAAGCTCTGTGTGTGTTGTGTCTGATTCTGAAGCTCTGTGTGTGTTGTGTCTGAATCTGAAGCTGTGTGTGTGTTGTGTCTGAATCTGAAGCTCTGTGTGTGTGTGTCCGATCCTAAAGCTCTGTGTGTGTCTGATTCTGAAGCTCTGTGTGTGTGTGTCTGTCTGAATCTGAAGCTCTGTGTGTGTGTGTCTGTCTGAATCTGAAGCTCTGTGTGTGTGTGTGTGTCTGAATCTGAAGCTCTGTGTGTGTGTGTCTGAATCTGAAGCTCTGTGTGTGTGTGTCTGAATCTGAAGCTTTGTGTGTGTGTCTCTGAATCTGAAGCTCTGTGTGTGTGTGTGTGTCTGATTCTGAAGCTCTGTGTGTGTGTGTGTGTCTGATTCTGAAGCTCTGTGTGTGTGTCTCGCAGGGTGAGTTCTGCCTCGTGGTACTTCCTGAATGTCTTTGGGCTGCGGAGCATGTACTCTCTGATACTCGGACAGGACAACGGTGAGCTCTTTCAGTCCATAACGATCATCATAAAGAACTTCTCACACACACATCACTACTACAGATTAGACTTCCACAGGGATGCGCGTGCACGTCGGCGTTCGGCTCGTCCCGGCTCCCACGCGGCGAATAGAGAAGGAACTTGACACTCAACGGTCCGATCACAGAGTAAACACTCGTAATTATTTATAACTACATCACATTTGTGTGTGCAGCTGCTGATCAGTCGAGAATTATGCAGGAACAGATGACTGGAGCAGCCATGGCCATGCCACCAGACCCCAACAAGGCCTTCAAGGTGAGAAGTCCATGTACATACAGGGTTTCTGCAGGGTCTTAAATTCACCTAGTTATTAAATAAGGTTTCTTTCTTTTGCTGGTCCAAATATTATTCACTGTAATACGACTTACAAATGAGAGCAGTTAGGAGACCCAAACCCGTTCCAGAACATGGAGGAGTTATTTTTTTACACTGAATGCACTCCAGACTTCTAAAATCTAGAGGAACATCATCTCAGTGGAGACTAAATGTGGAATGGGATGTTTATGCTCAGGTGCCCACAAACTTTTGTCCATAAAGTCCAGTCAAGAAGCTTTTATCATTTCAACCATATATATCTGACTCGGTACACAGCGAAATGAGACCACGTTCCTCCAGAACCCCGGTGCTACCAAAGCTCAGAGCTGAGGACTATGAATAATTGAATATATAATATGTATCTAGTGTGGAGTTTCTTTTAATATAAATCGAAGACTAAACGAATATCTGCTGCGTTTCAGAGCGAGTGGGAGGCTCTGGAGATCGTCGAGCACAAGTGGGCTCTGGAGAACGTCGAAGAGGAACTCGTGTCCCGAGAGCTGAATTTCCGAGGACTCTTCAGCGATCGGATTCGTGATCGGAGTCACGGCACTGTGTTCTAAATGTACGCCGACCCACGGTGGTTCACGCACTGCTGTGAAGACGTCGAGATAATTACGTGCGTGATGATTTTTCTGGACAAATCGACGTCTTTAGCATGAAGACACGTGTAGGAAGGGTTTTTTTCTTCTTCAAGATTACCTGTAAATGTGAAGCCAGGAAGTGAGGCAGAAGTTAAAATCAGGGCGCGTCACGTATTTCTCACGTACGATGACGTATTTATACCTCAATTTATTTCATTATTTGATCCTTCTCTTTTCTCCTCGAAATAAATGAAGCAATCGTTTAAAGAAACTGAATAAATGGCACACAGCGCCCTCTGGTGGTCTGGAAGTGTTTTCTGAAAGCGAAAGACGCAGCTGAATCGTGCGGTTCAAATAAAGTCGCACGTTTTTGGTCCAACCAATTAAAAAGTTGATGATGGAAAGTTGATCCAGTTATTATTTATGGTCTGGTTTAATATGGAAATGTTTCTGACGGGTTCATGATCCTTCATTCTGCCTCTTCACACTTAATATGTGATGCTTCAATGGTACGTGCGAGTAGGTGTTTCTCCTGCTCGGATCAGTTCAGGCTGCTCTGATGTCTAATGTAATAAGCTAGTTGGGACATGGAGGTGCTGGAAGATGTAAACCAGACTTTTTGGGTTTTGGTCTTGTGATGGAAAGGTCTCAAGTTCAAATTGTAGCACCATCAATTCACCTTCATGAAGATCTGCTTTCCATTGGTTGGAGTGGAAGATCTCCTGCTATAGAGCTCTAAACCTATGAGACGAAATGGATCGCTCACCAATCACCAATGAGCATACTAATCCACAAACTTATATACAGTATTTCACTAAAGTAAGTGCACCCCTTACATTTCAGCAAACTGTATTTTTAGTATCTTCTCAAAGGACAATACTGTAGAAATGGAGATATTACAGTATCAGTGTGCAGTTTGTGACATTGTCTAAATAACTGGTAACAAAATATAATGTAGTAAGTGAACATTTTATCCTCAAAATTCATGTTAGGAGCAGGAAAATGGGCGAGCGGAAAGGATTTCAGCAAGAAAATTGTGACGTCTAGACGTCTGGGTCAGAGCGTCTCCAAAACAGCAGCTCTGTGGGATGTTCCTGGTGTGCAGTCGGTCAGAATCGATTAAAAGTGCTCCAAGGAAGGGACAGTGGTGAACCGGTGACAGGGTCACGTGCGGTCGAGGATCACTGATGCACGTGAGGAGAGAAGGCTGTTCCGTGTGGTTCCGGTCCAACAGACCTGCGTTCCCGTAGCTCAAACTCAAACTGCTGTTCATGATGTTGATGATCGATGGGTCACGACTGTTTTAGCAGCAAAAGAGGGACCAATAAAATTGTGTATACGTATTTATACACACGTGAAAGTCACACAGATATAAAATCGTACTAATATACAATTATCATTTATTCATATCAAAATTTAGGTATACAATTTCCATCAAAGTCGAACCCAAGCTGATCCCGAAAACCCCTGCATTCGAGCTTCACTCATCAAAACTAATGTATTACATACAAAAATACTGTACAGTCCAGAAACCACTCTCATTAATCTCTTTATTAATCCCCACTCGCTTCCTCCATCCGTCCCTACATTATTATATTACATACTAGAGCTGGAAAATACACCTCTGTTTATCTCCCCCTCCCCCCCTGAATATGATTAAACAGCAGATCAAGAGGAAGGAAAATAACAATAACAGCAATAAAAATTATTATTTGGAAGATCTCGAAGCTTCGGCCGAGCCGATCCGTCACTCGGCGGTTCGTTAAAATGAAAAAATAAATAGATCACGACGAGCGAGACGAGGCGAAGCTTCTTTATTCTAATATTCGGCTTTAAAAAAATACTTATTTTCACGTATTGCAACAGTTCCTGACGTACGGATTATCCCTGATATCACCGAGAGAAAAGAGAGCGGAGGGAACGGTGAAAAACTCTAACGTGGTTAAAGGTCAACGAAAGGCCGCGATGCGGACGTGCGCACGTGTACGTTTTTTTCGAGACGTCGTGGCCCCCGTGGTCTTGTTTTCGTTCACGCTAATTCGAGCTGGACCTTCGGTTCGGTATAATGAGCCAAAAAAATGTTGGATTTGTGAAATACAATAAAAAAAAATGATCGTAAAAATAAAGCGGGTTTCAGTATAAAGAATCCAGATGGTGGAGCAGCTGTTTTTGGTCCCTTTTTTCCTGTAAGAATCTTCGAAGACACGACGACGGCGACGGTTCCTATAGCGTACGTAGTGCACAAAAGCCCAGACGAACACGGATTCGTATTTTCTTTTGTTTTTAAATTCGGAACGCTGATGCGAAGAATTGGCATATAATTAGCATAAAATTAGCATAGAATTAGCATGCTACACAGTAACTCCCAGTCAATGAATAAAGCACTCGGGTTCACACCTGTACCTGAAAAAAAAAAATCTGGTTTAAGAAACATTTACAGACACACAACATGAATGTCAATTTGGTGGACAGGAATCAGGAATAATGATGTATATTAGAATCTTTTTCATTACCTTAAATTATCATAAATTATATTATATTCAATATTATTCAGTAGTACTGGTTTTTCTCCTCCCACACACACACACATTTGATGGCACATCACCTCAAACCTGATGCGAGAGCCCGATGTGTTCGAACATACGCAGATGGTCAAAAAATGATCGTAAGTAATGGCGCCCTTGCGCTCACTCACGCGTAGCCTGTGGTGATCCACCTCATCTCCATGTCCAAGGAGAAAGCACCGAGGTTATGGAGATACCGTTCTAATGAAGGATCAGTTTCTGAGAAACACAATTTAGGCTTGTTGTGTGTCTGAAGAAAGACGTTTCATTTTAGATTGTTCGGTAAACCTTGAGAACTCTTTTTTTTTGCTCCTTTTTTGATTTTTTTTAAATCTATAAATAAAATAAAAAAACAATGTTTCTGCAGTAACTATTTTTTTTTTATCTGGAAAACAATTAAAAACCTCGGTTCTGAAACCTACAGAGCTTGAATAGAGATACTCCAGAGGTTTTTTTGTGTACTGCATTTAGAACACGTGCGATTGCTGAAGAAAAAAAAGTCAAGGCGCCGCCTCGATGACTGGAAACGTCGAAGGGCAAATTTTGGGATGTCGCGAAAAAAAGTTTCTTACCATTTCTTTTGGTGTAATAAAGACGACGATGTTCCACGGAGACACGAACAAATGCGTGGAAGAGTAAAAAATACCCGAGCAGCTTTCTATTTTATTGCTTCGCCGTTTGAAGGCTTCCGATACGCCGCTCTGTCAAGCTTTAGAGTCAAAAAAAGTTTCTTACCATTTCTTTTGGTGTAATAAAGACGACGATGTTCCACGGAGACACGAACAAATGCGTGGAAGAGTAAAAAATACCCGAGCAGCTTTCTATTTTATTGCTTCGCCGTTTGAAGGCTTCCGATACGCCGCTCTGTCGAGCTTTAGAGTCAGTGTGGTGTAGGGGGAAAAGGGAAATTTTGGAAGTAGGAGTTGGCAACCCTGGGGGGGTGGGGGGGTGTTGGTTCTGCACCACCTCACTGGGGAGGGGTCCAAATTTTCCCATTTCCCAGCACCACACTGTATTTTCTATTCTCGTTTCCGCAAGTCTTGTATTTTACAGTCTAACCACTGCTCTTCTATGTCCCGTTGAGGTGGAGATGTTTACAGCTTGCACAGTGAGAGGTGCCTCAAAAGTCATTAAGTTACGAGCTGAAAAACCCTGAAGTTTAAGTTCCTAAACTACAACCGGTACAAAAGTATTGCTTGATTAAAAAAAAAAAGGTAGAAAGTTGCAGCTCTTGCACTCGTGGCAGGAAAAGTGGGGGGGATGGGAAGCAGCTTATCGCACCCTAAAATTCTAAAGAAGCAGCAGACGCAGATACTCGCACCCACCCCAGACACTTGCTAGACCCTGACTAGACGTCCCTGCAGCTGGTCGTGAAGAAATAACTACAGCCTTTGCCCAGCTTCCTACCCATGATGCCTCTGCACCGGCCTGAGAGAATACTGAACTTCCCGTTTCTGGGAATTCAAAAAAGGCAGAAAGTTCAAGTTTTTCTTCGCACGAGAAAAAAATTAAATAAAACTGATTCCCTCATGAACCTGAGAGCAGGAGAGAACGCATATATCGGAAGAGAACGAATGAACGAAGGAAGGAATGCAAATAAAGGAAAGACGGGGAAAACCAGTGAAACACAGAGCGAATTTCAGTCGACCTCCATGGCCCCGCCCGGTCCGTCGTGATTAGTGGAGGAAGCGGGGTGATTTTCAGGAGAAGGGAGGACGGGGTGCCGGATCTTGTCTTGGCGCTGGTAGAAGAGAAGGTAGGCAGCGTTGGTCTGAAAACACAAACACACACTGATCAGGTTCGATGATCCGTTTCCTGTCCTCAAAGTTACACTTTTTTTTTTTTTTTTCTAAATTCAACACTTTTCCAGATTTTAAAGACTGTATTTATCATCTGACATGATGAGTTTAAATTCCTATTTTTATGATATTAGAAAATGCTAAGCGGAAGCTTGTAGCTACTGCAGCGTGTAGAAAATACCACAAACCTCATTCGACACACAGCATTTTATTAAAACTATTTTTTCATACTTTTCCAAAATGCGTATGAACCCCGTGTCCTGCTACTGATCCTAAACTGAGGAAAAATACAAATGGTGCTCCCTGTGACTGTGCGTACAGCCTCGTGCTGCCATCTGTTGGCGAGCTATAAAACTAGTCTTGAAACCTTTAATATCGCCTCGTACTAAAAACCTAAAATTTTTATGTTTTTTTATTATGAACATATTGAAGAAATGCCAAATTATAAAAAAAACTATTGCAGACAAGAATGTGACTAAAAATGAAGAATTTCGAAGATCACACCCAGGTTACATTTATGTGAAAAGGAAGTTGTTACAGCCAATCAAAATGAGGAATTCAATTGGAATGGAACGGTGATTCTTACCACAATTTGTTCTTCCTTGGCGTAGGTCACCTTACTATCGTCAAAATAATACCACTGGCCGTTGTCCTTGTTCCGAGCGTAGCTGGTATCTGCGCGAAAGATGCAAAAAGAAATATAGGATTGTGAAACGGCTGCTTTTTTTTTAACAGTCAGTCGTCCGATATTTATTCGGGAACACATGAAGAACGCAAAGATTTTATATAAAGCATTGGTTCAGGCAAACACCAGGAAAGAACCTGAAGTCGGCACTGATAGTTGATTGCTGAAACCGTCGCCTATCTGCAAAAATCCATACAGATAGTTTTTCCGGGTCGCTGTCATTACGAGAGCGGCCTCTAGAGGCGAATCACTGACACCACGTGCTGTGTGTTTTTACGTGTGAGACTGCGTGCTGCACGGAGAGCGCGATATTATATTTATTATATATAATTAATTCATTTTTTTCATATTTACATCATTTTTATAATTCAGTAGTATTTTTGCTTCCTCGAGAAGCAAAGATTTATATAACAGCAAATGGCTGACTAAACTTTTGGCCGTATAGTGTTTATAAACGAAGGAGAAACGTACAGTGTCCGTCCCTGAGGCCTCCATAGTGGTTAGAAACAGCGATGAGGTCGTACGTGCTGGGAGGCTCCAAATCGCTTCCGGTCTTCCTCAAAAGGAAGTTGGAGAAGTCCAGGTTTCTTTAAAAGAATAAAAAAAAAAAAAAAAGAGAAAGACTTCAGGTTCCACATTTTTTCATGACAACTCATCACTTAAATGACAGCAGCATGATAACAAGTGTAAAAGGGCTACGAAAACGGGGAGTCGTTGAAAATATCGCTGAGATTTGAACTCATGACCTTTCGATCCAATGTCCAATTCCTTAACCACAAAGTTCCCACCTCCACACGTAGTTGGGACACGGTGTTGCTGAAAGGTAGTAGGTCACTGGCTAAGCCATTTACTGTATGATCAGAAGGTTATGGGTTCAAATCCCTGCACCACCCAGCTACAGCTGGCCCTTGATCAAGGCGAGTTTTGAAGCCTGTATTTGCGTGGCCTGGTAGCCAATCTACACTGATTGCATGACTTTCATACGGAAGAGCAGAGACTACTTTACGCATACTAATTTATTTCCAGCTTCCAGTCCTCTGCTATTACGAGAGCGGCCCCTAGAGGCGAATCACTGACACTACGTGCTGTTTGTTCTTACGCGCTGAATTAAGAGTGCTTTATTATATATTTATTTATTACAATTAATTAATTCATTATTTAAATATGCAATAGCATTTATTAATAAAAAATATTCACATTTATTTCCTGTACTGAAATTAAAGAAACGTGTTAATCATGTTCAGTACTATTTTACACAGAGTTTAAAAACAAGGGATTTTAGGTTCATTGTCCAACTCCTGTAGTTCCTAAATACAACTCGGGTATCAGTTACAAACAGAGAATAAATGTTCATAAACACGCTTGAGCCGTTTTCATGCTTTGGCTTCCTCCTGAGTCACATACACATTTCCAAAATTCATTATTAAAAAAAAATTATTTTTGAAATTGTAATATTATGTTTTGGAGAATTTAAAGAGCATTTCACATTAAAAGGCAAAACCAACCGGAGAGGGAATTCGACGATGGTGTCCAGCTTCTCCCGGGAATATTTTGTATAGGAGAAGCGTTTCAGGTGGATGATGAGGACCTCAGGAAGAGACCAGAGATCCAACTTCTTAGTGGCGAGCTGGTGCTTTTTACATGTTGGGCAGTACCTACAGAGCATCAGTGTACCAAGTTTATCATTCTGACATAATCAGTGCCCTGGGTTTAGTACATACATTATATGAAGGAAAGTATTGGGACACCTGATATGCAGCCATATGCAGTTCTTCACTAAAATGTTCAGAATTGGAACTTGGAGACCCAAACCTGTTCCAGCATGACAAAGCCAGCTCCATAAATACATAGATTGGAGCAGAAGATCTCCTTCTATAGAGCTCTGTATGTGAATACACCCCAGACCTGACTGGATGAATGAGTTCCACAAAATCTAGTAGAACATCTTCCCAGAGAGTGGAGGTTATTTAAACAGCAGACAGGGAACTAAATGTGGATTGGGTTATACAATCTTATGGTCAGGTGTCCACAAACTTTTGGCCATATAGTGTATAGTGAGTTCAATAATATCTTCCACTGGTTGTGTGTTTAAGCACCAACGTGTAAAGCGCATTACCAGGGATTTTCATCCTCGAGCGTCTCCATGTTGGTGAAGAGTCCGATACACTCCTGCAGATGGACTGTGGTCTGCTGCATCGGGACGTCCATGCTTTTGTCCTTTACGTATTTCTACACAAACAAATACATTTCAAAATCCTGAGAAAGTTCTCCCGTTGTACAGACATACAAAGTGAAAACTCTGAGTTTTTATCTGTATTTTTAGGATTTACAGCCTCCAAAAAGAAAAATAAATCATCATGAGAAGTTTCCATTAAGTTCCTTAATTGTAAACAACCAAAAATCCATATTGATAGTTTTTCCGGCTTCCAGTCTGCCGTCATTACGAGAGCGGCCCCTAGAGGCGAATCACTGTTTGTTTTTGCAAGCGAGACTGCGTGCTGCACGGAGAGCGCTATATTATATTTATTAACTATTTAATATATTTATTGCTAAAAAAAAATATTTATTTTAGTAAATTTCATGAGTCATGATTTTTTATTTTTTGTGTATGTAATTGAGTTCAAAAAAAAGTTTTTTTTTTTTTTTTTAAATCCAGTATCTATTTTAAAGTAATTATCAGTTGATTAATCGGTTATTGCCGAGTACGATCCGACCTCACTATCGTTAACATCCACTATCCATCGACCCCTAATTCATTACGCACTTTAAAATTCAGGTTCAGTTCTGGATTGGTGATAATTTTATTATAAAATCTTACCTCAGCCTCGGTGTCATTGTAATATTTCTTTTTCATGTCCGGGTCCCAGTCGATGGCCACATACAACTGAGCTGTGAAGTGACAAAATAGAATATTATAACACTGTTATAATCATGTAGTCCCTCCATACCTCCGTCCTCTACCACTGATCTCCCTCCGTCCTCTACCACTGATCTCCCTCCGTCCTCTACCACTGATCTCCCTCCGTCCTCTACCACCGTCCTCTACCACTGATCTCCCTCCGTCCTCTACCAATGATCTCCCTCCGTCCTCTACCAATGATCTCCCTCCGTCCTCTACCAATGATCTCTACCAATGATCTCCCTCCGTCCTCTACCACTGATCTCCCTCCGTCCTCTACCACTGATCTCCCTCCGTCCTCCCTCCGTCCTCTACCAATGATCTCCCTCCGTCCTCTACCACTGATCTCCCTCCGTCCTCTACCACTGATCTCCCTCCGTCCTCTACCACTGATCTCCCCCCATCCTCTACCACTGATCTCCCTCTATATTCTACCGTTGATCCCTCTATCTTCTACCATTGACCCCCCCATCTTCTACTATTAATCCCTCCATCCTCTACCACTGATCTCCCTCCATCCTCTACCACTGATCCTTCTATATTCTACCTTTAATCCCTCCATCTTCTACCACTGATCCCCCCCCCATCTTCTACTATTAATCCCTCCATCCTCTAGCACTGATCTCCCTCCATCCTCTAGCACTGATCCCTCTATATTCTACTGTTAATCCCTCCATCTTCTACCACTGATCCCCCATCTTCTACTATTAATCCCTCCATTCTCTACCACTGATCCCTCTATATTCTACCATTAATCCCTCCATCTTCTACCGCTGATCTCCCTTCATCCTCTACCACTGACCTCCCTCCATCCTCTACCACTGATCCCTCTATATTCTACCATTAATCCCTCCGTCCTCTACCACTGACCTCCCTCCATCCTCTACCACTGATCCCTCTATATTCTACCATTAATCCCTCCATCTTCTACCACTGATCCCCCAGATCTTCTACCATTAATCCCTCCATTCTCTACCACTGATCTCCCTCCATCCTCTACCACTTATCTCCCTCCATCCTCTACCACCTATCTCCCTCCATCCTCTACCACTTATCTCCCTCCATCCTCTACCACTGATCCCTCTATATTCTACCATTAATCCCTCCATCTTCTACCACTGATCCCATAGATCTTCTACCAATAATCCCTTCATTCTTTACCACTGATCTCCCTCCATCTTCTACCACTGATCTCCCTCATACTCTACCACTGATCTCCCTCCATCCTCTACTATTAATCCCTCCATTCTCTACCACTGATTTCAATCCATCCTCTACCACCGATCCCTTCATCCTTTGCCACTAATCTATCCATCCTCTGCCACCGATCCCTCCATCACCGATCCCTCCATCCCCCATCCTTATTGCTAAAACACACAGGGACCCAGGGTAGAACCGCAGTAGAATATCCTTAAGGTGACTCACTGCTGAAAGGAAGATCGCTGTTCCCGTCCCCGGTGCTTCGGTCCATGGTGCCGTTGGAGTTCACGGCCTGTATAGTGAAAAGCAGCTTCTTTCTTTTCTCAGCACAACGCCGTCTACTCTTCATCCTTTTCTTCGCCTGAGTGACGGCTTTACCGTTCTCTCCGTCATCCTCTTCTTCCTCTTCCTCCTCCTTTTTCCCAGGAGTCTCCGCTGCAGCAGCTTGCTCCCCATCGACTGCATCTTGGTAGTTGTCATCCGTGCCGCCGCATGCCAATTGGCCCTCATCCGTGCCGCCGCATGCCAATTGGCCCTCGTCTGTGCCGCCTCCACCGCTGTTCGATTCCTCCTCCCCTTCTTCTACTTTCTCCTCCTCTTCTGGATGGACGCTGTTCTGCTGAGAAGGCTCTTCTGTCTTGGATGTTCCTGCCTCCTCAGACTCTTCTTCAGCCTCATCTGTGTGGAAATTAAGAAAGAAAGATGACAAAAGATAAACATGGATTACATCAAATATTAGAGAAAATAAAGACTTTACCTCCACTGAGTCCATTGGTCTGGTTTTTGTATATTTCTTCTTCGTCATCATTCTCTTCGCTACAATTTTCCTCTTCCTCTTCCTCCTCCACTTCTTCTGTGGGGTCTGGCTGACGCACGTATCGACTGGAAAAAGGACACTGCGCTATTACACCCTTACACCCTGTTATAAGACTCTCTGAAGCCTTAATCAAGGCAGAATGACTGCATGACAAATCTGAAACAGGTCTTTCAAGGTTTCGTCTTTGGGTTTTTCATCACCGCTCTGACATCTGACTACTTCAACAGCAACCCAGGAATCTCTACAGCTGTTCTGTACCTTCTACAGAGGGACAGATGAAGAGGAGGACAGAGAGTGAGACAGTAAGAATAAGATAGAGGTACAAAGAGAAAAGAGAGACAGAGAGAGTGAAAGACAAAAGCGAGGGAAAAATGATAAAAAGAAAAACAGAAGGAGAGAGGAGTATAGCGTGAGAGAGTAAGAGAAAGACATAAGGACAAAGAGAGAGAGAAAGAGAGAGAAGGAGAGAGAAAGTGAGACAGTAAGAAAGAGAGAGAGGGGGGGGAGTGAGACAGTAAGAGAGAGAGAGATAGAGAAAGAGAGAATGGGGGGAGTGAGACAGTAAGAGAGAGACAGAGAGAGAGGGGGGGAGTGAGACAGTAAGAGAGAGAAATAGAGAAAGAGAAAAGGGGGGGATTGAGACAGTAAGAGAGAGACAGGGGAACACAAAAAAGAGACAGAAGGAAAGACATTAATACAGTAAGAGGAAGACATATGGAGTTAGAAGAGAAAGAAAGAAAGAGAGAGGAGACAGAGACAGAAAAGAGAGAGCAATAGGGAGAAGGGGGCAGAGAGTGACACAAAGGGACAGCGAAAAAGACAAAGGGAGAGGGTGACAAAGAGACAGAGGGACAGACAGAAGAAAAAAGGCAGAAAATACAAGTGATAGACAAAAGAAAGGGAGAAAGGGAAAGAGAAGATAAGAAGAAAGAGTGAAACAGCGAGACAGGGGGACAGGACACTTTGCCCCAACTTGTCACTTCTGGATTCAAAATAACGAACTAAATGAGTGAATGAGTTACAGTGTGGGGTTTCGATCAGGTCTTTATTGAGAAGGTCCTGGTGGACTGCTCGGTGCTCTTCAGCCTCGGGGGATCATGCGTTGGTACTCACGCCAGGCGCTGGAGAAAGAGCTGGTAGAGGGCGTCTCTGGTGCACTGTGCCCAGGGCAGTGCCATCAGCAGCGGGTGGCCGAACAGTGACGTGCTGTAGTTGTTGCCCCCTGAGCCGTAGTCTCTGTAGTGGGAGCGTTCGCGCATGTACACGGCCAGCAGAACTTCTTCATCCTCCTCCTCCACCTGATCCGCAGTGCTGCTGCTGCTGCTGCTGTTCAGCTCGTACCTGCACAAATGAACCAGATGCGGTTTACTATTACTGACTGTTTGGTCGTAAGTATTGGGACACCTGACTTCTCCAGTCATATGTGGCTCTTCTCCAAACTGTTCCCAAAAAAACAGACGCACACAATTGTGCCAAAAGGAGGAGAATAACAGGAGGAAGACGTCTACAGAGACATCAAGGAAAGAAGAAGTGGAGGATTGTACTTTAAGTGTTGGTACTATGACTGGTAAAGAGAGAGAGGTGTCCGATATGATGGAGCAGAACATTCAAAGATGTCCAGTACAATCATGTGCCTCCAACTTTGTGTAACATTTTTTGGAAGAAGAACATCATCATATGGCTGGAGAAAGCTAGATGTCCCAATACTTTTGGACACACAGTGTAGCAATAAATGGAGAAATACGTATCAGTACTAAGTCAGTGTTAATCCAAATGACCCAGAGGAACTTAACATTATCACCACGCTCAGGTCAAACCTGCAAAAACAGATGGAACGCACACTTACACGAAGATGTCGTCTCTGTCCAGGATCAGGCTGAGGGACTCGTCAGCGTGATAGATCCTGTAGAAGCGATGATTAAATACATCCGCCACTACCATCTGATTTAGGAGAGGGGAGAAAAAATGGCATTGATATTAACTTTGGCTCGGCGCGCACACACACACACACACACACACACACACACGCACACACACACACACACAGCTTAGATCAGACGGAAAGTCTTATACAAGGGCAAAAAAGGTTTTTACGAATCGATGCAGAAACGCTTGGCTTTGGATCGGCAGGTTGTGTCTCTCACCTTCTCTGCAGAGATATTGGTAGCTTGAGACAGAGCGGTGCATAAATCCATCACTCGACCAGCTTTAGGGACCACCACTCTGTACTGCAGAGAGAGAGAGAGAGGGAGAGAGAGAGCATTTAAAACATAAAGGGATAAAAGATAGAGAAAACAAAGGATAGAGTGGCAGTAAGAGAGAGACGAGACACAAAAAGGGAAGATAAAAACAAGAAACAGAGAAAAAAGGTGTGAGATGGAGAAAAGAGAGTGAGACATTAGGAGAGATGTAATTAAATAGGGAAGAGACAGAGTGAGACAAATAAGAAAGACATAGTGAGACAACAAGAGTGATAGTGAGAAAGTGAGAGAGGCAGTTAGAGAGACATAGTGTGTGTGTGTGTGTGTGTGAGAGGGAGAGAAAGAGAGAGAGAGAAAGAGACAGGAGACAGTGAGACAGTAAGAGAGATTTAGTGAGACAGTGAGACAGAAATAGAGATGCAAGACAGAAGAGACAGTGATACAAAAAGAGATGCAGTGAGACAGAGATAAGACAGACAGAAAGTGAGATGTAAGACAGAGAAAAGACAGGGAGGCAGAAAGAGAGAGGTAGTGAGAGAGAAAGAGAGATGTAGTGAGACAGAAAAGAGACAGAAAGAGAAGTGTAGTGAAAGAGAAAAAGAGATGTAGTGAGAGAGAAAGTGAAAGAAAAAGAGAGATTTAGTGAGAGAAAAAGAGAGATGTAGTGAGACAAAGAAGAGACAAAAAGAGATGTAGTGAGAGAGAAAGGCAGATGTAGTGAGAGAGAGAGATGTAGTGAGAGAAAAAGAGAGATGTAGTGAGAGAGAAAGAGAGATGTGGTGAGAGAGAAAGGGAGATGTAGTAAGAAAGGAAAAAGAGAGATGTAGTGAGAGAGAAAGAGAGATGTAGTGAGAGAGAAAGAG
Organism: Silurus asotus; assembly: GCA_024362625.1. NCBI lineage: Eukaryota > Metazoa > Chordata > Actinopteri > Siluriformes > Siluridae > Silurus > Silurus asotus. The sequence continues at coordinate 7,405,748 of MU574226.1, read as the reverse complement.
AAATGTAGTGAGAGAGAAAGGGAGATGTAGCGAGAGAGAAAGAGAGATGTAGTGAGAGAGAAAGAGAGATGTAGTGAGAGAGAAAGAGAGATGTAGTGAGAGAGAAAGGGATATGTAGTGAGAGAGAAAGAGAGATGTAGTGAGGGAGAAAGAGAGATGTAGTGAGAGAGAAAGGGAGATGTAGTAAGAAAGGAAGAGAGATGTAGTGAGGGAGAAAGAGAGATGTAGTGAGGGAGAAAGAGAGATGTAGTGAGAGAGAAAGAGAGATGTAGTGAGAAAGGAAGAGAGATGTAGTGAGAGAGAAAGGGAGATGTAGTAAGAAAGAAAGAGAGATGTAGTGAAAGAGAAAGAGAGATGTAGTGAGAGAGAAAGGGAGATGTAGTGAGAGAGAAAGAGAGATGTAGTGAGAGAGAAAGGGAGATGTAGTGAGAGAGAAAGAGAGATGTAGTGAGAAAGGAAGAGAGATGTAGTGAGAGAGAAAGAGAGATGTAGTGAGAGAGAAAGAGAGATGTAGTGAGAGAGAAAGAGAGATGTAGTAAGAAAGGAAGAGAGATGTAGTGAGAGAGAAAGAGAGATGTAGTGAGAGAGAAAGGGAGATGTAGTGAGAGAGAAAGAGAGATGTAGTGAGAGAGAAAGGGAGATGTAGTAAGAAAGGAAGAGAGATGTAGTGAGAGAGAAAGAGAGATGTAGTGAGAGAGAAAGAGAGATGTAGTGAGAGAGAAAGGGAGATGTAGTAAGAAAGGAAGAGAGATGTAGTGAGAGAGAAAGAGAGATGTAGTGAGAGAGAAAGAGAGATGTAGTGAGAGAGAAAGAGAGATGTAGTGAGAGAGAAAGAGAGATGTAATGAGAGAGAAAGAGAGATGTAATGAGAGAGAAAGAGAGATGTAGTGAGGGAGAAAAGACAGAAAGAGTCAGTGGCTCTTTAATCAGGTCCAGTGTTAAAAGTGGGTTAAAACGGGGGCAAACACAGCCCTCGGGACCACATGACGCTTACCTGCACAGGTTTGGCCAGAGGGTCAAGAGAAACAAAGAACACCTCCATGACCCTCTCCTTGCTCACGGGTAAGGGAACGCTCAAGTAGCAGAAAGGGTCAAAGGTCACAGACACCTTGCTGCACTCGGGGCAGACCAGCGTGGATTTGAAGAGACCATGAAATGTGTCCACGATCACGGAATCGTTCCGTCGCCTGTGGTTACACCACGCCTCCTCCGCAACTTCCTGTACAACGGACAAGAACCAAAGTGCTTTCTAAACATCTCATTTTACATTTAGTCTTCATATGCCATTATTATAAGCTCCACTGTTCTGGAAAGATGTTCCACTAGATGTTCCTGCTATAGGGTTTATAGCTTTATAGCAGGAGATCTTCCACTCCAACCTGTGGACAGCATATCTTCATGTACCTGTCTTTGTGCATAGGAGTATTGTCATACTGGAATAGGTTTGGGTCTCCTAGTTCATTCAAGTGAAGGGAAAACTTCTGCATCAGGTACATTTGTGTGCCTCCAACTTTGTGGTCACAACTTGGAGAAGAACCTCATAAGCCGGAGAAATGTTTGGCACAATGCATTCTAACCGGCCCTAATCACTAGAGGTCGATTGATTCATCGGTTTCACTGATTAATTGTCGCCGAAAGTTGGAGCTATCTTCAAAAATCCATACAGATAGTTTTTCCGGGTTATGAGTACAAGAGTGGCCTCTAGTGGCGAATCGCAAGACTGCGCGCAGTTTATATGAAGCGTCTTATTTCATTAATTTTGGATGGAACTGTTTTAATTTATTTGGAGTGTTTCATTTTAAAGGCATGTCTTATTTTTCATAATATTTATTAATATCATGAATATATTGAAATTTATTTTGTTTAATACTTTTTCTTTTTTTTTGAAGTTTGAATTTTTTATCCGGTACCCATTTAAAAAACTATTACACTAAGATACTTTAAAACTGGACTACTGTGAATATCGCTGTCATACAGATAAACATGTCCTCATACACGTGACGAACTGATCTGCGTGTCCCTGTGCTCTATTTCGAGTCAGTACCTGGTCTGGTCTTCCGTCGGCGTCCTTGAGCTCAATGTACTCTTTGTTCTTGACGCGGTTCAGGTCCTCGTGCAGGCCGTCCAGCAGAAAGGACAGAAGCTCCTGGGAGTCGTGCTGTTGGTAACCCAGGAACTGGGACGCAAAATGGCCCACCTTGGTCTGCACACACACACACACACACACACACACACACACACACACACACACACACAGGGTATGCTCCAATTTTTATTGTGCATTAATATTATGCTGGAAGCTTCTGTCAGAGCTGCTGTTACAGAAGATGAAGATTATCTCAGGCTAGATGATGTATGATCTCCCCTCACTTTAAAAACACGCGGCACTACGGAATAGTGTCTCCCCGACCACATTTGCTTGATGACGTCGGCGTAGGCCTCGGCGATTTCGCCCTTCATGCCCAGAGGGTTGGTGAAGTTCAGCTGGTCCAGGTACAGGTTCTTCAGGAAGTACTCGGTCAGCGGGGGCGTGTTGCTCAGACACTGTGAAGATCACAGTTAGCACCGGAGTTTACTTCTCAGCATGACAACGTTCCTGTTGATGTATTTGATGATCACATACCTGTAGAGCAGAGTTCATGAAGCAAGTGTTGCCCAGGTTAGTGAGACCACACACTCCAGGCTGCCCTCGGAACGTGTCCTGGTCCTCCGTGGATCTACTCCTGAAAACGTGCAACCACAAGATAATGAGGACAGGTCAGAAAAAAACGTTGCAGGTATAGAAATGAGTCCATCTTTGACACCTGACTCACACTGTTACCGCAAAGCTGGAGAAACACAATTTTATAGCATGTGGAAGCATGAATTTCTTCCCTTCAATTGAACTGGGAGACCCAAACCAGTTCAGGCATGACAATGCCCCTGTGCACAAAGCCAGCTGATGGTTAACGTCGGTTGGATATGGTGAAAGATCTCCTGCTCCTGTTCTCCTTCAACCCTAACACCTTTGGGATAAATTGAAGGTTTGGCAAATATGTGGAATGGGAACTTACGGTCAAACGTTTGTAGTGTTTATATACCGTGGTGTGAAAAAATGTTTGCCCCCTTCCTGATTTTCTTAGGGATTTTCTGCACGTTTGTCACACTTTATTGCTTAGTAAAAGATAACACAAGTGAACACGACATGCAGCCAACACTTTTACACACCACTGTACAAGACTTTTCAAATTGCTGATTTATTAACCTTGACTCTTCTGGAAAGATGTTCCTCTAGATGTTGGAGTGTGGTTGTGGAGATTTGTGGAGATTCATCCAGACAGTTATTTAAGTCAGGTAGGTGAGGAGGCCTGGGGTTCATCAGCATTAAAGAAAATCCCCCCAAATATCCCCAATGGGGTCAGAGCACTATAGTTTGAGATCTTCCACTCCAATCCATGTAAAGCAGATCATCTAAACCGGCTTTGTGCGCAGGGGCAATGGCTTCATTTTACCACATCTGAAGGCGTCCTTTCATCTTTGTGCTAACAGTTTGATAAAGAACGACATATGGCTGGAAAAGTCGGGTGTCCCAATACTTTTGCCTGTACAGTGTACAGCGTGGGACAGTGTAAAACAATGCGGATTCCACAGTGTGGGTCTCGACACAGGTTCACTCACATGATCTGCGGTCTAGAACTGGGCCATGTGCCATCTGCATTCCTCATCTCCATGATCACTGTCTGTAGAATAAGCAGAGCATGTTACAACACCCACACACACACACACACACACACACACACACACACACACACACACACACACACACACCACCTCAGAGCTTCAAATCTCCACATCATCTCCTTATAGAAACATTCTCAATGTTACTAAATTACAATGATCACTGTCTGTAGAATAAGCAGAGCATGTTACAACACCCACACACACACACACACACACACACACACACACACACACACACACATCACCTCAGAGCTTCAAATCTCCACATCATCTCCTTATAGAAACATTCTCAATGTTACTAAATTACATGTTCATGTCAGTGCAAGATCCTGGTCCTCACAAGAACAATAGGAGAAACCAGTGTCTCTCCGTGCCTGTGTGTGTGTGTGTGTGTGTGTGTGTGTGTGTGAGCGAGTTTACCATTCCCGTGCTCAGACAGGCATCCAGGACAGTCATGTGGATGTTCCGTAGCCTCTCGCAGTTGTTATCAGAGCTTTTTATCCATAGCCGTGGTTCAGCGTCCTCTGTTACCTCAAACTCTTTCTGTATTACCTTCTGAATGCTGACTGAAACACACACACACACACCAATAGTCACCCCGAGATCACAGAAGTGGGAGTGGTTATGGTTTTGGATTTAATGGTTATAAGCTCAATTCACAGCCACACCAAGCTCCCTGGGCCCCTAAGCAAGGCCCTTCATCCCATAGCTGTTCAGTTGTATTTTGGGGGATCAAAAGGTCAGGGGTTCAAGTCCTGGTATCCCCAAGCTGCCACTCTTGGGGCCCCTAAGCAAGGCCCTTGACTCCAAAGAATTTTACCATGCTCTAAAGTACATCTGACAAGTATTAAGCACCTTTTTTTTTCCTTTTCACCATTCTTAAATATTTTGGGGAGGTTGTAGCTTTGTGGTAAAAGCATTGGACTTTGGATTCAAAAGGTCATGAGGTCAAATCCAAGCCACATCAAATTGTCACTCTTGGGCCCCTGAGCAAGGCCCTTAACCCCAAAACTGCTCAGTTGTATAAATGAGATAAATGTAAATGCAAAGCCCTCGAGCAAGGCCCTTAACCCTCAGTTGTAAGTCTCTCTGGATAAATGAAGGTCAGTTACTCACGTATGGTGTCTGCTCGGCTGAACTGGCCCGTTACTGCATTGTCCATATCGCTGTGCAGACACAGGAACAGTTCCACAGGGTAGATCTCGACTTTCAGGGTGCTGGGAAGATCAATGACCTGCGGAAAATACAAAGAAGATTCGGAATCCATAAATCAAACCGATCCCCCAAGAGTGGACTCGAGATGTTCGATTCTAGTGTTAGAAATGAGAGGATATATCGCAACACTACGGAGACGGGGGCGTGTCCTGAGAGTCACACAGAACACAGATTAACATGGCAGAGGTAGAGCTGTAACTTCCTGCAGACAGAACGGGAAAAGAGCGTCTGCGTTTATTTCATCTTTTTTTCTTTTGCACTACAAAAGGTGTGTGTGTGTGTGAAAGGGGCTGTGTGTTAGAAGTCAGAAGGCAATAAATGTACACACACAAGTTAGAGTATCAAAAATGTATATCTGATTAGAAATAAAAATTTAAAAAAAGATATCAAAGCATGCAGCACAGTGAGCACATTTTACTTTCATTTTTACTTTGCATCTTACTTTCCTTTCCAGAGCAGGCTGGTCCTCCACCTTGCCGTACCATGAGAGCAGCTTACGCCAGGCTTCTGCTGGCACCAGGATGAAGTCCTCGCCCTCTGCCAGCCTCTCTTTCAACCTGTACGAGTCCAAATCTGCATCACACACACACACACACACACACACACACACACACACACACACAGTAAAACATCCTCCATATAGAACATGTGTATGAATATCATTAAAAAAAGTAATGAGTAAGGCAATATAAAGGGAATGAGAGAAAAGAAGAAGAGAGAGACGGAGGAAACAAGAGGGAAGAGAAACTTGTGGCGAATAAGCGTCCATTTCTTCCCAAAATTGTACATCGAATCTATATTTCTATAAAATACCACAAACATAGATTTTAATCCTCCACACTTCAAATCACTGATTTAATTCAAAGTCCATCTACTCAGATGTACTGGAACAGCTTTCACTTTTGTTATGAGACCTAAAACACACACACACACACACACACACACACACACACACACACACACACACACACACACACACACACACACACCAGCTGGCCATTCGTCTGTTCTTTTTTACGCTTCCTGGACGTTTCAGGACTCACCATCGAACAGCTCTGTATTATCGATGCTCCCAGGGAATGACGGAGAGTTCTGATCGCCACTCTTCACGTACTCGCTCCACAACCCGTACCACCGTCGGCCCACCAGATACCTGTGAAACAGAGCCATCATCATTAAGGACTTTTACATCTGTGAGTGCAGGATAGCTCGAAATTTATCAGCCTGTGTTTAAATAAAATAAAAAAACACAGTCAGTCATGAACACATTTTCCTGTACTGAAGGGAAAATACTCCAAAAATCTCATTCCCAAAAAGCTGAAAGAAATCTATTTTATAAAATTCATCTCATTTTAGGAATTTGGCTACAAATTTTCTCCCAGTCCCCAAAAACTAGTCAAATTCCACAAATAAACCAGATTAAAGAAAAGTCAGAGCTCGTATACAAATATAGACATGTAACATTTATATAAAAGTGACAGCTCACTGGATAAGATGTTGGACTTCTGCTTCGGAAGGTCATTGGTTCAAATCCCAGCAGCACCAAGCTGCCAGTGCCTTAGGTATGGCTCTTAACCCCTAAACTGCTCAGCCGTATACATGAGATAATTGGCTGTATAAGGGGAGGTGGTAGCTTCTAAACAGAAGGTTGTGAGTTCGAATCTCCTCACCACCAAGCTGTCAGTTGTGGGACATTTAAACAAGGCCCTGAACTGCTCAGTTGCATAAATAAGATCATTGTAAATCACTCTGGAAAAGTCCGTCTGCCAAATGTTTTTTAAATTATTATAATAATTTTTTCTTTCTTCCTCCATCACCATCACCCGGCTTTTTTTTCTTCTCCAACGCGTACGTCCTGCGCTTCTCAGAGCACGTGAGGGTGTTTGTGGAGTCACACCAGTGTAACTCTCTCCGGTTTCATTTCATTTTCTTTTCTTCGACTTCTTTGTTGCTTGGAAGTGAAAGCTCAAAAAGAAGCAAAAAAAAAAAGGGGGGGGGGGGGGGGGGGGGGGTGGCGGCGGTTTGCTTTGTTCACCGCATTATTATTAGATTTTCCTGAGTCTTTTCTTTAATGCTACAAAGCAAATCAACCAGCATGCCGGTATCTCTCGAGAGTGACAGGTATGTTTGTCCAATCCAGATGTGCACAGATGCTTGGACATTAGACCATTTTAGATATCATGATTACCCACGAGAACGTTTGAACTTGGTGAAACTCTGTGCAGGATTTTTGGCTCAGGTTTCGTAAGTAAACATCAAACATAAATAACCAGTCAAATTGGCCGGTGATTTGACATCAGATGATCGATGTTCGGAAAGCTGGGAGTTCTGAGCGCAGGGTCGGCCATGATACAGCACTCCTGGAGCACAGAGGGCTAAGGGCCTTGCTCAAGGGCCCAAGAGTGGCAGCTTGGTTATAACGGCGGTGTATATATACACACAGATGTGATTGAGATGAAAAATACGCTTTCAGTGTTGCTTCCAAATCTAAACATATAGTTCTGATTTCACAGCGTGGTTTCCCTGGTTGCCAGATTGAGTCATTATAAGCAGAAGGAAAAACAGCCTGATATTCCACGTATACATTTACATGGCATGGGTGTGTTTGTGAAAGCAGTATCATTCTCACAAACCGATTGCACCATCATGAAACTACACAGGCGCACACACAAACACCTCACACACCGTAATTCATCAGAACGGTCAGGAGGTTTCTTTCAGTACAGCATGTGCTTTAGCATGAAAACGAAACTACTCCAGAAACCACGTCAGAGAAGGTGGCACACCTTGGTCTGAAACTCAAAAGTGAAAGTTTGGGAAGATAACAACACATGAAATGCTGAATGTGAATAGCCTGCTTATAACACACACAGCTGGGAACCCTAGACGTTGCGTATAAAAGGTACAACGATGTCACGCCATAGAACGGATTACTGTAGAGCTGCAAACCAGAAAATCATGCTTTTGAAAAAAGTACCTGAAGTCCCTCCAGCGTGCATTTTCACTCTGTGGTCAAAAGTATTGGGACACCCTACGTTTACAGCCATACGAAATTGTATAGGACGTCATTGGATGCGCTTAGCATCACATTTTCCCTTTATTTGAACTTGAAGACCTAAACCTGTTTCAGCATGATGGTGCACAAAACCAGCTCCATGAAGATCTCCTGCTATAGAGCTCTGACTTCAACCATATTGAACATGAATGAAAAGGAATGCTGACTGCACTCCAGGCCTCCTCACCTCACACACACACACACACACACACACACACACACACACACACACACACACACACGTAGCTGAATGAGCAGAAAATCCGGTGGAACATCTCAGAAGAGCAGAGATTATTCTAACAGCAGTAATATAATTATGTAATATGTAGTGTACTGTAATATGCTCTATGTAATATGCTCTATGTGGGGTACTGTAGTATGCTCTATGTAATATGCTCTATGTGGGGTACTGTAGTATGCTCTATGTAATATGCTCTATGTAGTGTACTGTAATATGCTCTATGTAATATGCTCTATGTGGGGTACTGTAGTATGCTCTATGTAATATGCTCTATGTAGTGTACTGTAATATGCTCTATGTAATATGTTCTATGTGGGGTACTGTAGTATGCTCTATGTAATATGCTCTATGTAGTGTACTGTAGTATGCTCTATGTAATATGCTCTATGTGGGGTACCGTAGTATGCTCTATGCAATATGCTCTATGTAGTGTACTGTAGTATGCTCTATGTAATATGCTCTATGTGGGGTACTGTAGTATGCTCTATGTAATATGCTCTATGTAGTGTACTGTAATATGCTCTATGTAATATGCTCTATGTGGGGTACTGTAATATGCTCTATGTAATATGCTCTATGTGGGGTACTGTAGTATGCTCTATGTAATATGCTCTATGTAGTGTACTGTAATATGCTCTATGTGGGGTACTGTAGTATGCTCTATGTAATATGCTCTATGTGGGGTACTTTAGTATGCTCTATGTAATATGCTCAATGTAGGGTACTGTAGTATGCTCTATGTAATATGCTCTATGTAGGGTACTCTAGTATGCTCCATGTAGTATGCTCTATGTGGGAAGCTCTTTGTAGGGTACTGTAGTATGCTCTATGTAGAGTACTGTAGTTTGCTCTGTAATATGCTCAATGTATGGTACTGTAATATGCTCTATGTAATATGCTCAATGTAGGGTACTATAGTATGCTCTATGTGGGGTACTGTAGTATGCTCTATGTAATATGCTCAATGTCTGTTACTGTAATATGCTCAATGTATGGTACTGTAATATGCTCTATGTAATATGCTCCATGTAGGGTACTGTAGTATGCTCCATGTAATATGCTCATTTACATTTGCAGCATTTGGCAGACGCCCTTATCCAGAGGGACAGAGCCTTAACCACTGAGCTACCACCTCCCTCAATGTATGGTACTGTAATATGCTCTATGTAATATGCTCTATGTAGGGTACTTTAGTATGCTCTATGTAGGAAGCTCTTTGTAGGGTACTGTAGTATGCTCTATGTAGGAAGCTCTTTGTAGGGTACTATAGTATGCTCTATGTAGGGTACTGTAGTATGCTCTATGTAGGAAGCTCTTTGTAGGGTACTGTAGTATGCTCTATGTAGGGTACTGTAGTATGCTCTATGTAGGAAGCTCTTTGTAGGGTACTGTAGTATGCTCTATGTAGAGTACTGTAATATGCTCTATGGGTGGTACTCTAGTATGCTCCATGTAGGCAGCTCTTTGTAGGGCACTGTAATTTGCTCTGTAATATGCTCTATGTAGGGTACTGTAGTTTGCTCTGTAATATGCTCTATGTAGGAAGCTCTTTGAAGGGTTCTGTAGTATGCCCTAAGTAATGTCCTATATAGAGCAGTTCTATAGGTCTTAGGCAAACATTTGGGACACAAGAAAGCAAAAGCTCTTTCCTTTACTAGTCTCTATACTCTTTATACTGTAACTCTTTATATAATTGATTCTAAAACTTAAATTATTCACTTCCAATCTACAATATTAATCCAAATCTTTATAAATTAACGGAATAAGCGTCCTGACAGTTATGACTTTTCAACCAACTTCTTTTTGTACAAACCGAGAAACATATAAGCGGTGAGTTAAAAGGAAAACGAAACCGACATGACAGTAAAACCTAGTTAGCATGCTAGCCAAGTCAGAACCAGTGGCTCTGGTTTTAAAGTATATTTAAACACTACAAACATTATTCAAACTTCCAAATCAAATCATTAAACCCGAATTATAAGCCGTAAAAGGACATTAATTGTGGTGTATATAGCGAATTGGGTGTTAGATTTGACCTGAATTCCTGTAATGCTACGTCTGCCAGAGCATACTACTCTACCCGTACTACAAAGTATGCCACGCTAGTGCGCAACGCTACAACAACGCATACTACTTAGTACGCTAGTATGGTTGGCGCCAAAGCTGTAGTGCCAGTCTTACCAGCAGTCCCCGAGCCGGAGCTCCTGGTCCCGGATTAAACTTTCGATTTCTTGCCGCTGTGATTCCAGCCCAGGAGGCTCTGTGGCCGCCGCGGTGCTGCTAGAAGCCATGACCATAAGTCATAAATATTTTTCTAACAGCTCTAAGAGTCACCCGCTGCATAGAAACACCGGATTGGTATATACCGGAAGCAGGAAGTACATTTTCTATGACAACTTCCTTATTCCAGAAGGCGGGAAGGAGGAGCGCGAGCGATAGGGCGTGGCACGTGTTGTGTGTTTCTTAGAACTTTTTTTATTGCATAAATTAAACCAATGAATTAATTATTTAGTAATTAATGAATGATTTATTCTATTTTTCATTTATTTATAGTTTCACCTCCACTTGTTTACTCAGTAATAATAAAAATAAATAATAATAATAATAATAATAAATAATAATAATAATAATAATAATAACCTGTGCATGTATCTTGTGCAATGACATTAAAGATATTTAATTAAATCTAATTAACTGGTTTATACTGAATATCTTTATACCGTCTGTATATAAACTATGTATTACATTTGTACTATTATGCATGCAATAAACCCATCTTATATTGTACATTTATACTGTATATCTCATATTTCTCTACATTTATTGTGCTTTACACGTTTCTTGCACGCATTCTTAATCTTCATTCTTACCTAAAGACTTTATATATTCGTGCTCTAATTCATTGACAATTCACATTTCAATATTTATATATTTATCCCAATCATTAGTGTTGCACAAGCCAGCGCACTCTTAGTGCTGGTCCCAAGCCCGGATAAATGTGGAGGGTTGTGTTATGAAGGACATCTAGTTTTAAAAAAAGTACCAAATCAAATGTGCAGATCACAAATCTGAATTTCATACCGGATCGGTCGAGACCCTGGTTACCGACGACCACCACAGGTATCGTTAGTCAACAGGGTACTGGTGAAAAGTGGGCTACTGTTGGAGAAAGGAGGAGAAGAAGAGGAGGAAGATGTCTACAGAGAAATCAGAGAAAGGAGAAGAATGGAAGTTACTATGTTGGTACTATGATTGATAAAGGGGATAAAGTTTTTTGCTAAAAGGATGGAAATGGCAGTGGTGGACATGTATTGTAAGAAGAAGGAGAAGCATAGGGTGACGTATAAGAGTGGAGGAAGGGGATTGGAGACTGTAAGGTGTTGGCAGGGGACAGTGTAGCTAGACAGCATCGGATGGTGGTCTGTAGGATGGTTTTGGAGATGAAGAAGAAGAGGAGGAAAGTGAGGACTGAAAGAAGAATAAGATGGTGGAAACTGAAGGAGGAAGAGTGTGGTGTGAGGTTCAGGGAAGAGGTCAGACAGGAGTTCGGTGGTGGTGAAGAGGTGTTGGATGATTGGGAAACTACTGCAGGAGTGATGAGGGAGACAGATAGAAAAGTACTTGGTGTAACATCCGAAAATAGAAAGGACGATAAAGAGACGTGGTAGAATGGGGAAGTGCAGGAGAGCAGAGGGAGAAAGAAGTTGGAGAAACAGAAGTGGGATAGACAGAGTGATGAGAAAAGTAGGCAGGAGAACAAGGCGATGCAGAAGCAGGTAAAGAGGGATGTGGCGAAAGACAAGGAAAAGGCATATGAGGAGCTGTAGGAGAAGTTGGACACTAAGGAAGGAGAAAAGGGTTTGTTGTGATTGGCCAGGCCACCGAGGAACCGAGCTGGGAAGGATGTGCTGCAAGTTAGAGCAGTAAAGGATGGAGATGGAAATGTGTTGACTAGTGAGGAGAGTGTGTTGAGAAGATGGAGGGAGTATTTTGAGCAGCTGATGAACGAGGAAAATGAGAGAAAGAGAGAGAGAAAGAGAGAGAGAGAGAGAGAAAGAGAGAGAGAGAGAGGGTTGAATGATGTGGAGATGTGAAGCAGGAAGTGAAAAGGATTAGTAAGGAGGAAGTGAGAGCAGCGAATAAGAAGATAAAGATTAGGAAGTCGGTTGGACTAGATGACGTGATCTTTAAGCATAAAGGAGATGTGCAGACCTGCAGTAACTACAGGGGAATAAAGTTGATCAGTCACACCATGAAGTTATGGAAAAGAGTAGTGGAAGCCAGGCTGAGAGAAGAGAACATCTGTGAGCAACAGTATGGTTTCATGCCGAGGAAGAGCACCACAGATGCATTATTTGCTTTGAGAATGTTGATGGAGAAGTATAGAGAAGGTCAGAAGGAGTTGCATTGTGTGTTTGTGGATTTAGAGTAAGAGTATGACAGGGTGGAGAGAGGAGTTGTGGTATTGTGTGAGGAAGTCCGGTGTGTCAGAGAAGTATGTGAGGGTGGTGCAGGACATGTATGAGGACAGTGTGTGCCGGTAGCTTACTGGTAAAGGCTTTGGACTCAGGATCTGAAGGTCTGAAAGTTGTGTGTTTACATCCCAGTCATACCAAGCTGGCACTCCTGGGCTCCTGAGCAAGGCCCTTAACCCCTTAGCTGCTCAGGTATATGAATGAGATATTTATATTATAGGGACAGCGCATGTAGGACGTTTTGGAGACAAGGTGAGGGAGGTGAGATTGAGATGGTTTGGAAATGTGCAGATGAGGGACATGGGGTATATCAGTAGGAGAATGCTGAGGATGGAGCCACCAGGAAGGAGGAAAAGAGGAAGAACAAGGAGGAGGTTTATGGCTATCTATCTATCTATCTATCTATCTATCTATCTATCTATCTATCTATCTATCTATCATCATCTACGTAAATTATGTAAATATAATACGAACAAACAGCAGGTGGCGCTGTTTCACCATGCAAATTTCTCTATCCATTTGGTTTTGACTGTTAGTTCCTTCAAGGCTTGTTTGATTTGCAGTCCCATAAGCACAGCAGCTAAACACCCCAGCATATAAACAGGTCTCATGCAGAACAGTGTGTGTATTCGGGGGTCCAGACAGGCTTCATGCAAATCCATATCCAAAAAAAAAACCCAACATAACCGTAAAGAAATAAAGTGGTGCTGAGCAACGAGGCAGAAATGCTGACCTTATAGAAATAAAGCCGAAGCCATGAATTAAACATCAAAAAACAGGAAGTAATGACCAAATATGGAAAGTGCATCACAATTCTGTATATTCTCCATCCTATATTAACTTTATATATCTCTGTATTCTCTCTATATACCTTTATATTTATAATTTGGGTCCAATGCACACATATATTTTATATATAATTGAATAATCCTGCACATATTTCTATATTTTGATATATTATATAGACAAAAGTATTGGGACAGCTGACCTTTCCAGGTTCATACGAGGTTCTCGAACTGAAGTAATTGATGTCTTTAGATTCTTCACTCTATTGAATGTAGACCCAAACCTGTTCCAGCATGACAATGCCCCTGTGCACAAAACCCAAGATTGGAGTGGAGGATCTCCTGCTTCAGAGCTCCAATAAACACTGCATTTCGGGGTGGATTTCTCACATACCCCAGGCTTTTGCACGTCACCTACTGGGTCTGAATGTATATATATCATACATATATAATGTATTAGCAGGAGGTACATTTTATAAAGAATATGGAAGATGAATGTGTACTGTATATCTTAGAGTAGGTGTGCAAAAATACACAAAAATACACAGTGTACAATGTTTAAAAGAAAAAAACCAAAATATTGATATTCTGCACAATTCCAAGCACACAATGGAAATAAATGTGATATTGATCATGTTGACTGCTGAAGGCTTAAAATCTGATATACAGTACAGACCAAAAGTTTGGACACACCTTCTCATTTCATGACTGTGAAAATTGTCACACTGAAGGCATCAAGGGCTATTTGACCAAGAAGGAGAGCGATGAGGTGCTGCACCAGATGACTTGGCCTCCACAGTCACCGGACCTGAACCCAATCGAGATGGTTTAGGGGTGAGCTGGACTGCAGAGTGAAGGCAAAAGGGCCAACAAGTGGCAAGCATCTCTCGGGGAACTCCTTCAAGACTGTTGGAAGACCATTTCAGGTGACTACCTCTTGAAGCTCATCAAGAGAACGCCAAGAGTGTGCAAAGCAGTGATCAAAGCAAAAGGTGGCGACTTTGAAGAACCTACAATATGAGATTTTTCAGTTGTTTCACACTTTTTTGTTATGTATATAATTCCATATATAATCCACATGTGTTCATTCATAGTTTTGATGCCTTCAGTGTGAATCTACAATTTTCATAGTCATGAAAACAAAGAAAACTGTTTGAATGAGAAGGTGTGTCCAAACTTTTGGTCTGTACTGTATTTTCATGATAATTCTCTTCTACTGGTGCGTGTGTTCAGACGCGTGCTGATGGATTAGATCTGAAATGGATCGTAAGTTTATTACAATCTTGTGCAGTTTATTAGTTATTACTTAATAATAGTTTATTCCAATAAAATCACTGGGATCTTTTCTGTTTGGTGAAAGTAAACCTGATGTACACTTCATCTAAAAACTCCATTGTGACTTATATAAGAGAGAGAGAGAGAGAGAGAGAGAGAGAGAGAGAGAGAGAGAAAGAAAAAAAGAGAGAGAGAGAGAGAGAGAAAAAAAAAAAGCAGCATCTCATCCTCTTTTAGCTCTTCTCATTATTCGGCCTGTTAGTGATCCATCAGATGACAATCTTTCTCTCCTCCTTCTCGTCTGTCATGTATGTTTAATGCGCTCTATAAGTGGAGCTGCTTTGATTTGAGTCTGTGGTGAGGATGAAACGGCCTGACAGCAGGTCGCACACTCTCTTAATGTGCTTAGAGAGAGAGAGAGAGAGAGAGAGGGAGAGAGAGAGAGGGAGAGAGAGAGGGAGAGAGAGAGAGGGGGGAGAAAGGGCAGCTGGGTGTCGACTCCTTTGTAAAAGTCGTTTTGTTTCGTTCTTACATGCAATAAAATGTAAGTACTAAATGAACCACTTGGGAACATTCTCTTATAGAATATCTATCTATCTATCTATCTATCTATCTATCTATCTATCTATCTATCTATCTATCTATCTATCCATCTATCTATCTATCTATCTATCTATCTATCTATCTATCTATCTATCTATCGATCTGTGTCTGTCTGTCTGTCGGTCTATCTATCTATCTATCTATCTATCTATCTATCTATCTATCTATCTATCTATCTATCTGTCTGTCTGTCTGTCTATATATCTGTGTCTGTCTGTCTATCTATCTATCTATCTATCTATCTATCTATCTATCTATCTATCTATCTATCTATCTATCTGTCTGTCTGTCTGTCTGTCTGTCTGTCTGTTTGTCTGTCTATCTATCTATCTATCTATCTATCTATCTATCTATCTATCTATCTATCTATCT